>PVIA01008188.1:0-74643 GCA_004024845.1 Tonatia bakeri
TACGCCGGAGAAGAGAGCTAATTATGCTAAACAGGAATATTAATAATGCAAGATGTGCAAACGAAAACACCAATTTCAGAGCATGATTCCTCCTCTCCCTCTTCCCGCTCCCTTGCCCCACCACCCCCGATGCACCTGAAGAACATAACAGCAGCAAAAAGTGGGGGTGGGGAGGGGGCACTCCAGCAGATCCTGGAACCTGAAAGGCAAGAGATGAAACTGACAGTGAACTTGTTACAGAACAGACCTGGGGGCAGGGGTGAACGATATATTGTTACCGAACGGACCCACCCTTGTGCTCCGGGGGTCTCCCATCCTGTACTAGGTTTGCTTTGCCTGCTGCCAGGGAATGATGTCTCTCAATGCCAGAGATTGGTGAAAAGGAAAGGGATTATTTATTTAAAGAGTTATACAAACTTAAGAGTAATAACTTAATGTTTTCATTGAGATCCCAAAGTCCTTTAGAATACCCACAAACGCACAGTCCTTCCTTCCCCCTCTGCCCAGTCCAGGGTACCATATCTCAGACAAAGAAGTCCGTGGTTCTTCTCTGCCCAAGCCACGTGGTCCCAAAAAGCCCCCACGTGGCTGCCACTCTTGAGTTTAAATCCCAGCGCTGATCTTCCTCTGCTGCGCTATTTCTGACTCCTCCTCTGGCAACTGGCCATAGCTGCTAGCATTTCCATATTCTTCCAGCTTTACTGGGCTGCCACAGTAAGTCCCAGGCAGATGTGGCCCTGTGGTGTGGAGCCAATCATCTCCAAGCTCTTACTCATGTCGTCTGTAACCAGGGGGAGTTGCCTCCCAGTTACATCATGGGTTGAAGTCACTCCCATCTCCCTAGCTCAAAGCATGGCCATAGCTGTTTAACATATCTTTGAAACCAGTTAAAGGTTATAGATGTGTTAAACAATCATTCTAGAGGTTATCTGCAAAACTGTTGGTATTCAAAACAACTCTCAATGGCCCTGCTCCATACGTACCATCACCCAGCTCAGACTTGAGGGGGTGAGGACATCCTATACACATATATTTTTTTCTAATATTTCCTGGGCACTGAGTTCTGGACTGCATCACAAAGCCCTGTTTGGGGGCCCGCCTTGTCTGCACCCTGTTACAAAATGACCCATTGTGAGGAAGAGAAACACTATGTTTGTCTGCCTTGGAGCTGGATTCTATGAAGAGTCTGGAAACCTTAGAAGTGTAGTTAACTGGAAGGAACTATTAGGGTCTCTCACAGAGACTCAGGTCAAAGGTTAGGGTAGGGCCTTGTCAGAGCCATTGTAGGTCACTTCTCTCCACCGCAGAACACGGGAAGACAGCCTGTGGGCAGGTGCTGTTGGCCACTGGGGGCACCAAACTCTTCTTTCCTGTCCTCCAAGCACGAATACCCAAACACACTGCTCTCAGGAGGCCCTGTGGACTGATATAAACCAGGTGCTGTTAGGTTAAACCCCCAAGCGAATTTTCATATGGTCATTGAAGTGTATTCTAGTTATCTGTTGTGGTGTAGCCACCTACATCAAAACTTAGTGCCTTAAAACAACTTACTATGATCTGTCACAGCGTTGGGAGTTGATAAGGCGCAGGCATGCATTTGCAGTTAGGTAGCTGCAGGGTGGGCATCCTCAGATTGTGCTGGATGTCGAGATGGTTCCTTCACTCCCAGGCCTGGTGCCTCCGTGGTCTTCACCTGGCCTCCCTCTCCCCATGACCCTCTCCCTCCATTTCCCTTACACACACACACACACACACACACACACACACACACACACACACACTTTCATAGATAGTTTCAGGGGCCTCGAGAACTCCTGGTTTAGATGCTGTAGCATCAAATATACTAGACTCATATTTGCAGTTATATTATTTTGGATTTTTTTTTGAACGACTGGGAGATGTTCTCCTTTGACGAGAGGATTAAAAATAAACTTGCTACATGTTAGGTGTTCCTAGTAATGGAACAGTTAGAGTTTGTGGCAGAAGAGCTGGCATCTACGTGGGGTTGAAAAGCTCATACAAATGTTTCCAATGTCAGAGCTGGAGGTGAAGGTTTTCCACCTTGGGACCTGCTTGCATTTTGGACTTGGAAGCCCATCTCACCCTTGAATCTGCTCTGGACACGTCCCATATATGTTTTTATTTACATGTGAATAGAAGGCAGATCACTTTCTAAACGGTTCAGCAGAGCTAGAGTTTCATTGTTTCAGGTCAGCCATCCATCACCCTCTGAGAACAAGAGTGAACTTCTACTAGAATGGGGTAAGGAGCATGGATTCTGTTCTAAATGTGAAGTGATTGAATGGTTTTGAGTTGGAAACATGCATGATTGTGTTTCCATTAAAAAATATCCCTGTGATGGAGGTATAGGTGGGCACCCTGTGCCTCCTTGCACAACCAAAATTAAGGACAATGAAAATTTAGAAATAAAAAAACAACCAGAACAGACCGAGAATTGAACTGTACGGAAGTCCCGACAACTATTCATCCAGACCTGTAAGAGGGGCGGAGTCGGCCGCCAGCGGACCCTGGTGGCAGATCCCAGGCATGGGCACAGGGAGGCAATGAGCAGACCCAGTGAGGTGCGCAAGGCAGCTGTCTTTTCGAAGTCACACATTCGCGTGCAGATAAACCAGGTGAAAACAGGCAGTGAGACAGGCCGAGCAACCCAGGGCCACAGCCTCGGGAAATAAAGCCTAAAAGCACTGATTGAAAACACCTGTGGGGGTTGAGGTGCCAGGAAAGACTCCCAGCCTCACAGGAGGATTCGTTGGAGAGATTCACAGGGTCCTAGAACGTGTACAAGCCCACCCACTGGGTTACCAGCACCAGTAGGGCCCAGTTTGCTTGTGGGAAGTGGCGGAAGGGACTGAAATCCAGCAGACAGCAGAGCAAGCACCATTGTTCCCTCTTGGACCCCACCCCCACATAGAACACCACAACCCAGCAACTGGGTTGCCCCGCCCAGGTGAACACCTAAGGCTCTGCCCCTCATATGTAACAAGCGCGACGAGACCCCGCCCCCCCCCCCCCCCCGCCAAAATGGCTCAAAGAGAAGAACAAATCAAAGCCTCAGAGCCAATACTTTTAAGCAACCTAGAGATAGCCAACCTATCAGTTGCACAGTTCAAAGTACTGGTGATCAGAATGCTCACAGAATTGGTTGATTTTGGTCACAAATTAGATGAACAAATGAAGGCTACACTAATTGAAATGAAGAAAAATGCACAGGGAACCAATAGTGATGGAAAGAAAATTGGGTCTCAAATCAATAGAGTGGACCAGAAGGAAGAAAAAAACATACAATCAGAAAAGAATGAAGATAAGAATTCAAATAAATGAGGAGAGGCTTAGGGACCTCCAGGACATCTTGAAACATTCCAACATTCGAATTATAGGGGTACCAGAAGGGGAAGAGGAAGAGCAAGTGGAAAAGTTATCTGAACAAATAATAAAGGAGAACTCCCCCAATCTGGCAAAGGAAATAGACTTCCAGAAAGTCCAGGAAGCTCAGAGAGTTCCAAACAAGTTGGACTCAAGGAGGAACACACCAAGGCACATCATAATTACATCACCCAAGATTAAAATGAAGGAGAGAATTCTAGAAGTAGCAAGAGATAAGGAGACAGTCACCTACAAAGGAGTTCCCATCAGACTGTCACCTGATTTCTTAAAAGAGACCTTGCAGACAAGAAGGGTCTGGAAAGAAGTATTCCAAGTCATGAAAGGCAAGGACCTACATCCAAGATTGCTCTATCCAGCAAAGCTTTCATTTAGGAGGGAAGGGCAGATAAAGTGCTTCTCAGATAAGGTCAAGTTAAAGGAATACATAATCCCCAAGCCCTTATTATATGAAATGTTAAAGGGACTTATCTAAGAAAAAGAAGATAAAAAATATGAACAGTAAAAAGACAGCAAACTCACAGTTATTAACAACCACACCTAAAACAAAAACAAACTAAGCAAACACCTAGAACAGGAACAGAACCACAGAAATGGAGATCACACGGAGGGTTAGCAACAGGGGAGTGGGAGGAGGAAAGAGGGGGAAAAGGTACAGAGAATAAGTAGCATAGATGGTAGGGAGAAAATAGACAGGGGGAAGGTAAGAATAGTATGGGAAATGTAGAAGCTAAAGTACTTATGACACATGGAAATGAACTAAAGGGGGGAATGTGGGTGGGAGGGGATGAGCAGTGTGGAGGGGAGTGAAGGGGGAGGAGGTGGGACAACTGTAATAGCATAATCAATAAAATATCTTAAAAAAATATCCCAGCTTCTGAGTGGAGTTTGGTTGGACTCCAGGAGTTTAAGAATGAAGCAAGAAGACCAAGAAGCACCTGTAATCGGCCAGGCTTGGAGCAGGGGGAAAGGACAGAGGCCAGAGGCGACTGACAAGAATAACGGAAGGATTTAAAATTATGTCATATTTGTATTTTAAAAAGCTAGGGGAGGCTTAGATGTTTCAAATGGGAATATGAGAGATGCCTTCAAATGTGAGACCAGCTGTCGAATAAAAGATGGATTAAAATGATTCTGAGTCCCAAGAGGCAGACCCACGGATGGAAACCATAAGACCTGAGACTGATGCTCAGAGTAAGGAAGCATTTCCTCTCAGAGCCTGGCGAAGATGGAAAGGGCTGCCTGCAGAGGCAGTGAGTTCTCACCCTTGCCTGGGTGTGAGCAGGCGCTGGAGGGCCTGTGGGTGGGGCTGGAGGGCCTGTGGGCGAGATGAGCGAGTCTGGGGAGGGACCATCCGGCCGGGTCAGGTGACTTGTAGAGCCCACTCTGAAATGCACTGATTTTTGGAAACTCACAGAGGTAGCAAGATTGAGGCCTGTGGGTATTTGCATTTGCATGTAACACCACTACAATAGAGGGAATTCATAATTATGTGACTCATCTTGGGGCTTTCTGGAGCACTCCTAAGTATCTGGTACACAGCATACCCATGTGGCCGGCATATCCTGCTGCTGACACAGTGAGCAGAGTTGTGTGAGTTTTTTCTTCACTCCTAGGCTATGTTTCTCAGAGTACTTATTTATTTTTTTATTCTTCTTTAGAGAGATGGTATAGGGGAAGAGTCTAGGCTCTGGATTGGAGAAATTTCGCTTGAAATTCTCAGCCCACACTTGCTAATTGCATGAGTGTAGGCAAATTATTTAATGCCTCTGAGTCTTGTTTATTCATCAAAGGGGATAACATTGCCTATTTTCTTTGGTCGTCATAAGAGAGAATCTGTACTAAGTTACCAGCACTTAGTAGGACTTTAATACATAGGAATCACACTCAGAAAAGCAAACACTTTTTGTGCAGGTTCGTGGATCCCAGAGCTTACGTTTGGGAACTGGGAAGCGTGAGTTGCAGGTATGAAAGAGTTAACCAGCGGAAGGAAATGCTCGCTGATTGAATTGATAGACTCTTAACTCCAGGATATTGCTCATTTTTCCCTCTAATGGTGCATCTTTGAAGAGAGCCATTTATATGAGTTCCTAAAAGCTCTGAGAAGTTAGCAGCAGTTCAGAGGCAATGATTTATGATGTTCAGAGCTTTCTCGGGACTGGTGCCGGGAAGCTAGAGGGCGTAACTGAGCCTCTCTGACAAATGTACTTCTTCCTGCGAGTATCAGATGGGGTGTGGGGTGGCTAATTGGTCTGCGAATAATCATGATTCATAGCATAGTGGAAAACTGCAAAGTTCCCCATACATATTGAATAGCAAGCCAGTTCATTATATTGTAGTTATTGATGTTGCAATCTGCTCCCACCGAATGCAATTACAAATCCATTTAGGAAGGAGTGTGATCAGGGATTTCATTTGCTTTCATTTACCTTTCAGGTGCCTGAATGATGTTTTGCACAGGATACCTGACCCCTCCCCGCTTCCACTACTATTGGATCCCGTTCCTATCTATACCTCCAGCACTTGTCACAGTGCTTGGCACACTGATGGCTCTTGCTAATGAATTGCTAACTAATTGTAAATGCCCTTGTTAGGTGTCTCTGGTGTGCTTTTGCCCACTCAACAAACGGATGCTCAGAAACTGGTTATAAAGTCACCCTTACGTGTGCGTCTGCGCTGCATGGCCCTGAGCACAGCAGCCTTGGTTGTAAGCCAGCACCGCCGGCCTTGCCGCACAGCCTGCATCTTTTTATGTTTACAGTGAATGAGTCGTGTAACCCACTCATCTGCGGGACTGTCTCTGTTTTCTCAGTTTCCTATAAAGCCCCAATCGGAGGAAAGTAGACAAGTTCCCCCATGTTCCTGAGAGTGATGGGGGGGACAGGCCCTTTACGACTTTCTGAAATAATCTGTGGATCCCTTCCCTCTCCCCACTCACCCCCTCACATTCCCCAACAGTCTTGCATGAGGTGAAGATGTGACTCTTGATGAGAGCTCAATCAGTAGTTTATCGGCGTGGGGAGTTTTGGCCTCGTGAGGACAGCTGTTGCATTCTCATCTGCAGGTTCCAAGAAAACTTTCAGAGTTTAGAGGGTTTGCTTCAGGAAACGGAACCGGGCATCTCGCTCCCTGGCTGGAAGCTGGCTGAACTCAGAAGCATGGCAGCTTTCCGGCTCTGCCACCAGAGGGCAGGGGAGAGCTCCTGCAGAACTTCACTCCTTGATGCTGGAATTTCCGGGGCCTTCTGAACCCGGAGAGTGGAGCTGGAGAATTCCAGAGAAACGAGGGTGGATGGCACAGCCTGCAATGGCTGGGAGGCGACAAATGAGGACAGGAGCAACGTTTAGCCTACATTTCCCTCGATGAAGAAGGTGGTCAGGCTTAAGCCCTTGTCTTCGTCAGTGTGGGCTGCTATCCCATAGACCGAGTGGTTTAAACAACAGAAAATTATTTTCCATGGTTCTGGAGGCCATGGTGAGGTTCTGGCGAGGTCTCTCTTTCAGGCTTTGCAAATGGCCATCTTCTTGCCGTGACCTCACGCGGCAGAGACCAGAGAGAGGAAGCAAACTCTCCCGCTGTTCTCTCCCTCGCGGTGCTACCGAGGGAGAGCAGGTCCACTTTTCTCTGGGTGCAAACGGACATGCCTTCCCCAAGACGGTCGAATGAGACCCCCACGTGAAGGAGGGGGGATGGGGAGGTTGGCGTGCATGGGAGGCGGCAGATGTTCTTGCACACTCACCCTAGACTTTCTTTTTCCAAGACTGAAGCCTGTAGCTAGGTTTATTATATTCAATAGGTTGCTTTAAATCGGATACAATATACTTCCATTTAGGTAACATGAAGCAGGTATTGTGCTCGCAAAGATCAAAGACAATGTCTTAAGGTAACCCTGGATTCCCACTGAAAAATTAGCGGGTTATCTTGGTTTCAGCCATGAAAGGCACACAGTGACATTTGGTATGTGGTCTTTACATCCTCTTTCCAACCTTCTGGTGAGCGTCCTATTTTGGGACACTGTCTCCGCTTCATAGAAAGTTGCTGAGCTCTTACATTATTTTCCAGATGGTTTTATAAAACGATTCTGGGTTCTCATTTGCTTTTAGTGGATCAGATCATTTGGAAAAGAAAATTCAAAAACCCATATTAACTGACAAAAATGACAGTGACAGCCTCTCTGTGGAAATCAGGATGGGGCAGTCCCTGATTGGATGGAGTTAAAAGCACTCTTTAATGTGCTCTTTCCCTGGGAGGATTGTGGCAGAGTCTAAGGAGATAGCCCTCGTTAGAGCCTTGGGCAGTCCCTGCTGCCCCACTGTGTCTGTCTTTGCAGGCTGCAGTCCCTGCGACCTGTGAAGGCTGGTGTTTTAATCCACTAGTGATCCTGTTGATTACATCTCCAGAAGTTATTTCCAACCAGTTCTCTTCTCTTTGTCTCCATCGCCACCACTTTACTCTGAACACCTAAGTGTTCTCTTTGTTTCTCTAATTTGCCTTTTTTTTTCATTCATTCCCCACAGAGCAGCAGATGTGATCATAAAAACAAATGGACTTTGATGGTGAATGAAAACCAACTCACAGAATTTCTTTAATACCTAGTAGATGAGAGCCTGGGAGTGCAAACCAGCCAAGAATGTATCGACCACCTGTTTGAATAAACTTAGAAATGTTTCTCCTCATCTGTTTGCATCTCTCCAGATTTGGGTATGTTGGTGAGAGTGTCCAGGCTTTCACTGGCTCTCCAGAGCAGCGTCTGGAGGACACATCGTGGGTTACCAGCAGGCTGGGCTGCAGTCCTCTCCTCCTCTTCACTCTCCAACCCCCTCTTCCCTTTCTTTGGTGTAAAAATGTTTCTGTTTACAGTAGCTGTGAGAATGTGCCTCTCTCTAGCTGTCAGGACTGAGGGCTGCCTCTGTGTGACTCTGACACCCATTGCTGAATTCGTGTGAAAGCCGTGTTTTCCATGGGCCGCTCCCAGGGACTGGCTGTACATTGCCGAGATACTAAAAAGGCGCATTCCTGAGACATGTAGAAGTCCTCTGATGGGCAACTTTGGCTTAAGGACTCCCCATCGCCTTGCCTTACTCTCCTTAAACTGTAGGCAATCTAAGATGCATCCACCCAAACTTGCTCCCCTCCTTCCTTCTCTCCTTCACTCAGAGTCAGACCGGCAACCAAAGCTGATGGCTTTGTCAGACTTTCCTGGCACCCTCCCAGTTCTTTCTCATTGGTGTTCCCCCTAATAAATTTCTTGCATATTTAATCCTGTCTTGATGCCTGCTTCTCAGGGTGCCCAGGATAACACACTGGTGCATAAGAGATGCTTGATCAATTTATTCAGGAAGGGAATACAAAAATGAATTAAAATCCGATGTTTCCCTCGCTTTTCTGTTTCTTGCCCTTTACACCTCCGTGCTTGATTCTTTGTTATAAAATTCTTCCATCCAAGGAGAAGCTTTGAGTCTTCTTTCTCTTATGGCCAGATGGCTTTGATACCTAGAACAAGTTTTAAAATGATGGGATCATAAAATTGCATGTAAAGTCATTAAAAATACATTTCATAGTGACCTTGAGAGGAATACATGAGTTAATCCACAAAAGAAGCTTAGCATAGATTTTGACACACAGTAGGTTCATTATAAATCGACAAAAGTGGTGGACACACATACTCTAGGTCCCGGGCATCCATCTGAAGCAACACAGTAAATGTACATACACAGCAAGAATTCATCATAAATGATACGTTTTGATTAAAAAGAGGATCTCTGGTTGGATCTAATGTTTACATTTGCTTGGAGAATTCTGAAGCTTATGGTAGGCCCAGGGGCCTTTTGGTCCAAGGACCCTTCTTCCTCATGAAGTTTGACTGTGAAAAGGATATGGGGTTGCAATCAGAATCATCAGCAGCTGATACTTCCAGAGCACTTATTAGTTCCAGAATGTTCAGTGACTTGCTTAAGATCACACAGCTAGTGGAGGGAAAGATGGGCTTGTCCAGGGTGGTGGGGCTGGTGTGGGTGTGAAGTTGGGAAACGAGGCAGAGAGGAAGCTGGAGGTAGCTGGGGCCCTTCCAGTACCAGGCTTCCCTGGACCCCAGTGGGGGGCACGGCCATGGCAAGGCTGGGCATTGTTTCTCTCTGGCACCTGGAGGCAGCACCCACTGTAGACAAACATGGGCTGACTCCAGAAACTGAGGTCTTATGCGGCTTTGCCATTTAGTAGTGTGGAACCTTACTTTAGGGAAAGTTACTTTAATATGCTATGATCTACCTACTTCAGATGGTTGTATGAAAATCACATGAGATAACATATGTGTTTCAGTTTCTGTAGAAACAAACCTTCCCAATCATAATGGATTAAAACAATTCACAATCCATAGGACTGGATTTTGGCCGGGACTCTGTTAGGTGATCATTCTGCTCCATCGGCATTGACTGGGATCATGCTGGTATTTAGCTGGTGGCCAGCTTTCTCTGGATGGTTTGAAAGGACTTCATTCCCATGTCTGGGCCCTTACAGGGAATGGCTGGAAGGGCGGACTCTGCTGGGCTATGTATCCTTTCTATGTAACCTTCAACTGCCCACCTTGGTCTCTCCGTCAGGGTAATCTCATTTCTTTGATATAGACTCAGAGCTCCAAGAAGTAATTATAGAAATAGGAAATGGAAGCTCCTAGTCTCGTAACACCTGGACCAGGAAACTGGCACATCACTTCTTCCATGTTTTATTAGATAATCATAGAGCCAAATTTAGGGGGAAGAAGCACAGAGTCCACCTCCGGGTGGAAGGAGTGTTAGAGAATTTGGAGCCATCTTAGTCTGCCATCGTATGTAGCAGAGACTGCATAATTATTAAGTGCTTCGGCTGGTCTTTTGGTTTCATTCCCTACTGCCTGCATAGCAGACAATCATTTCAGGAAGAACATGGTTGCCGATTCCATTTTCTTCTCATCTTTCAAAAAATGAAGAGAAACACACTGGAGTTTTATTATAAACTAATTTGTGAGTGTCACATGGTTTTGTATCCCTAAATCCTAAGAAGAATTTACAATGTGGATTTTTAATTGAAGGACACTAAAACTGTCCTCAACACAGTTTTAGTCTTATAAAATTTGCAGAAAAATTCTCCCTTATGGCCAAGGGCCTCACGCTAAATCATAACTCAAAGGAGGTATTTCTGTCAGACTGCTGATGTAGCCCAGGTGTTTCGATGATTTAGCAGGAAACCAGGAAAGCGTTTAGTGAAAGCGATCAACCAAGGAATAGGACTTGAACAGTGGCCAGCTGATCAGCAGTCCTGTTTCTGGCAAATGATATCTCATGAGATTGTGTTTCATTTTTAACAAAGATTCCTAGTTCTTAAAAACCATTATATATATTTATGAAGGAATGCTGCTTGTTTTCCCTTTTTGATTTTTTGGAAGATGGGAAATGAATGGGATTAAGTTATTAATCAACAATTTTAATAGGAAAAAGGGGTGGGGTTGTCAAAACCCTCCCTGGATTTTTATGACTACCATCTTACATACTTGAGTATTTCATTTGAAGGTTTTGATTCTTGCATTTGGGGTTATGGTGCAAGATCTTTTCTAGCATTGCTAACAGCCAAGGATAGATCAACAGAGACCCTGAAAGTCTTCTATTTTTCAAGGTGGTTTTCTTCTCATGGTCAGGAGTATAAAATTAGATTGTGGTAGAATATTCTGGGCTTCACGTGTTTGCTCTAGAGAAAGAAGTAGTTAGAATGCCCCTTGGATCATTTTTTTCTTAAGTGTTGTTGGTAGAAATCAGGCTCTTCCATGGGATTGTGAGGGAAGCATTCCAAGGATCCATACAAGGGAGACTGTGGTGTGGCAAGATGGTTTATTAGAGTGGAAGGCTGCCCCCGTGTCTCCTCTCCATCCATCCTGCCATAGAAAAAGACCAACTGTGTCCTCAGCAAGGCCAAAACAAACGTCTGTGTCCAGAGTTTCTGCTTCACATTAAAGCTCAGTCCTGCGGAGTCCACATAGTCTGCCATGGGGCCCTGGTAGCTGCTAGAGCTACGTGCTGGCTTGCTCCTGGGTGAGAGAGCATGCAAATGAACAGGGTGAGTGTGCTAATGGGGGGGGAGGGGGAGGGGGGAGAGAGAGAGAGAGAGAACACACTTCTTAGGTTTGGGATGGATGGACCAGGTACTTTTGCAAAATAACCAATCAATTTCCCAAGCTTTTGTGGATTTTTTGATGGGTCCATCCCTAGCTAGATTGATAGGCCTCTATGGTCAAACACCTCTCCCTGCACACCCCAACAATCTGATACCAGAGAGGAGGAGAAGGGAGTGCTAATCTTCCATGGCAGAGCAATACTATGCTCCTCTGGGGTGTGAAGCTGTTGCTTCCTGGTGAAGCAAACAGGCTCATGCTCCCCAGTTTATTAAGCTCCATGTCCAATTTCCTTTGCTCCCCTTTCTTATTAATAACTAGTTAACTACCTACAGTAACAATAGGACCATGGCACTTTTAACAGGACTATGAAGTGGACACACTCTAAGGTGTTAAACCAATAATACATTTACTTAAGATCCTAGACCACCAGGCAGCCCCAGATCAGAGCTGCCCCACCTGTCTCTGACTGAGAACAACCAGAGCAGGATCTATGGGAACACATGGTATTCCTTTTGGGGCATGCTTGAGTAAGATCAGCCTAGGATGTGGCATGCATGGATCTTAGCCTGTTAGTTTCAATGTTAGAAAGCCTTTGCTGGATTCCAACCTCTGCCTTGTAAGGTAAACCACAATGAATAACTTCAGTGTCTCTTTATTTTCCTAGCTGGTGACTAGGAAGCAAACTTGAGCACCCTATGGTATATTCTGATGATTATTATTAGGGATGAAGAGTTTTATCGCCAGTCACTGGGTTGAGAAGCAGACAAGTTTATTCTCCATTTGGGCAGACCACATAGTCTTGTCACTTCCTGTGGGTGGCGATATACTGCTTTCTTGAGAGTAAGCATCCCTCAAAGCCTGTACAACTCTTGAGACAGCTCTTGTTGATGTTTACAAAGTAAACAGACACCTATGATGCTATTGGGTGGTTGTTTTTATAGGACCTGTCCTCTGCAGGATGTGGCAGGATGTTTATTTACCTGTCTGATGGCTCCAAAATATTATCAAAGGTCCTTGAGTAGAAGAACCCGGGGCTACTGGGATGGGAGGCAGGCCCGGGAAGGGTATATTGCCAAGTAGGAAGTATAGGGTCTCCGCCTTTGGATCAGATTGAATCGAGGTTCCTTTTTATGTACCTTGTGCCCCTACTTCTTCAAGATTTCATTTCAATTTTCAACATTTGAGTTGGAAGCAGCTTTTAATATATGTATGTCATATGGACGAAAATGGACTGAGGGGTCGTGGTATTTGATAGAGTCAGTTTCCTGGTTCCTAACAAATCCAGAGTCGTCATTGATCACCAAATCAGCCCAGAGTCAGAGTGATGCAGTCACAGAGGTGATTTCTAAGTTCATACTCCAAGAGTGTGTCTTGACTCTGTTTTTGAAAAGATGTACTTTGAAAATCTGTTGTTTTGACTCCTGATGGCTTTCACAGTTTGACAGGGAGACAACTTGTCTGTAAATCACAGTGATAAAAAATGAGGTCTCTGTGTGTCCCACAGAGAAGCCAATGCTTAGAGTAGGTCATTAAGCCATTACTTTTAGAAGGACCTTAATTCTTCATGCTCAGAGCTCAGTGATGGTGAGTCATTTTTGTTCAGCCTGATCTCAGCCACTTTGGAACTCAAAGGTTTGGGTCCACGTGGAAAGAGCACTGGCTGGGTGAATAAACTAAGCTAAAATACACTGATTAATCATGAATTCAAATCTCCATACTCCCACATGGTAGTTGAGTGATATTGTGCGATTTTAACCTCTAATCACCAATTCCCTTCTATGTAAAATGAGGATACTTTTTTTTCTTAGGGTTTTTATATGAATTAAAACAACATAATGTAAAGTTCTTAGTTCAGCTCCTGGCAAACAATAAGCCCTCACTAGCTGTTATAATGATCACAAATAATAATAGGGGAGGGAGAATTTATCAAGCTTAACATCTTAGCTCAAAAGTTGGTAGAACAACTCTGTTTTCTTAGTATAATTATAGATAGCAAAAATGTTTTGAGACAGTGTATAACCTTAACTTGGAAGACTTCAGGGGTTATTTTGTAATATAATAACAATGAACATAAGAAAAGGTCAAATTTCGATTTTCTATGGATGACTCCAGTACTGGCATAACATACTGATGGAGTATAACTTTTCTAAGTGTAGAATATGACAAGAATTTATTAAACACATACATCCCTGTCTTTTAGGCACTCATTGGGAAATAGTCATTCTCACAAATCTACAATACTCATTTTTCTCCAGACAGTTCAGCTTACGGTGGAATGTCTCCTTCCCACGTTCTATGGTTGAAACTAAGCCCCTGCATTTGTTCTGGTGTAGGAAGAATCCCATGCTTTGTTCTTGCTATTTTGGATTGTGACTCATGTCTTCTTGTTCCCTAAAATTGCTGTCCCAGGGTTAGATTTCCTGCAAACTTTGTTTGTTTGGGCTGAGTGGTCATCTTCTTTCAGTTCCCGTGAAGAAACATCATGTTCTATCACCCTGAAAAGTATATACCCTCCAGACGCACAGTCTCATCTGGAGAAATTCCAGGGATGATGAGAAGACTGTGGTCTGGTGGGAAGAGGAAAGAACGAGCTCTTTCGAGTCAGCCGCCTCTGGTTTCTGATCTTGTTCAGACTGTGTGGTCACGGGCAAGTCCCTTTTCCTCTCTGAATCTATTTCTTGACCTAAAAAATGGGAAGATACTACGTTACTACACACATGTGAAGCTCTCAAAAGACTCCCCCATTTATAATACAAACTCAACATTTGTTGTCTCTTATTCTTTGGATTATAATTATGCCGTGATTATTGTAACCTGATAAGGCCATTGAGAGAACATTGTACTACAATAATGCATGCGGAGCAACTAGCAGAGTACTAGCCACAGAATGCTCGTAGCTAGTACTACAAACCAATGAGACAGTCCGTTGGTTTAGCACATCCTTCCTCGCTCCATAGCTGGCTACATGGTTCTGCTGGGTCAGTGGGCAGGAAAGGCAATGGAAGCAGGAAGGTTAGATGCCTGAGGTATTTGTGTGATAACAATGGTGCCCCAAAGAAGGGCAAAGGTGCTAACGTACCGACTTGAGGCTGAATTGTCCATTAGGCACAAGAAGCCCTGGGTCTAGGGTGCCTGCTACATTCAGAGGCCCATGAAACCATTTCAATTTCTTTTGAAACAAGAACAAAAAAGGATTATAATCATAATAAATTTATAATAATGGATCCATTCTGGATTATATTCATCTTTACTCAACACTGACATACAGTTTAATTTTTAATATTATTTAACGGAGGAAAGGGGGCCCCAAAGGTGAAAGCGCCCAGGCGCACAGAAGTGGTAACGCAGCCCCGAGCAATTTGCTGACTTGACAACCTCTGACATTCACTTCTCGGGAATGAGGTCACTGTGGCCTTTTTTCTCTCAGCCTCCGGCTCCCACCTGGGCTCTGGCTCTCCCACACTTCCTGGGCTGACCTGGTGGGAGGCAACCATATCCGCTGATATTTAGAGAACTGCAGCCCAGGAAGGTCGTAGCAGAAAGTTCCTAACAAGGACAAAAGTAATACTGTTTTGCATGATTTTCACAAAGATATTGATTCAGCATTTGAGTGTGTCTGTCTGTTTCTGTTTCTGCTCAGAGAACGCAAAGTCTATAAGTAAAGATACCACCTTCCTGGAGCTGCTGAGAAGGAGAAGAGCCACCCAAACTCTGCCAACACAGCCCCTGTTCGTGGGAGGTGGGACTAAAAGCATGCGTGCCCCCCGCCCCCCCCCCCACTAGCTCAATGGCTATAGAGCAAATGTTCTGCCTGATCAGAGATTCTGCGGGTAGAGTTTACCATATTAAGTCACTAATCCGTTCATTATCCCCTTAGGTTCCCATGAAGCACCACATGCTGGTGATGTAAATGTGAATAAAACTCTATCCCAGCCCGCTTTGCTGACACTTTCCTTCATAATCCGATGTCTTACACATTTACTTGTTTGCTGTCTCTCCGTCCCACCTCCCCCTGCCCCAGTAAGATTGTAATCTCCACGAGATGGGGGACTTGTTTCTTCTGTTCACTGTTCTGAACTTAGTGCCTAGAACAGGCAATGGCGTGGCTGGATGAATATCTGTTGCATGATTTCACTGAATGAATGAATGAATGAAATTATAGTAATTCTTAACAAACTGCTAAGATAGAAAGTTCATGAGATCCATTCAAAGAGGTTTTTATTACTATTTTCCAAGATTTTGGTTTTTGAAAGCATTTAGAAAGACATGGTAAAATTGGCATGGAAACACCAATCCTTGTCTTTAATAAAAACTTGATATAAATATATAACAGGGCACTACCATGCTCTGCATAAACCCATTACAAGTTACTCACTTTGAGGAATCTGAACTTCGCTTGAACTAGCAATTGCCTTTAGTAACTTCTAAATATAGCATTTGCCAACTCAATAGTGCAATTCACCTTTTAGTTGTTTGAAATAGTTTTTCCTTTGCGAAAGCCTAGATCCCTTCCCAGGGAAGATTAATCGGTTTGCAATAATCTCTGCATGTGTTCAAAGCCTGGTTAGCCTGCATTAACATTTAAAAAGAAAACAGACTTTGGTTCTGAACCAAATCAAACAGCTCTCCAGGAATGAGCCATACAGCTTTGTAAAATAATCTGATAGGTGGAGTTCAGCCTTAACAGCAGGAATAGAAATTTAGTAGGTGGAATGATTGCTTTGTGATGCCTGGAATTCCACAAAGTCATTCCTTTGGGTTTCTAAAAGCCTCTTAATCTTTTGTGTTTTGCCTTATAAATTTAGGGGGACTAAAATATTCCAAGCCATTACTTGCTAGCCATGCACCTTAAAAAACCTGGCAAAACTATGAAATCATGAAATAGGGAGATATATGACATCAGGGAGTCTGGGAGACCATGAACTCTAGATGCCTATTCCCCCCTGTTTCCAGCCAACAGCAACATTATACCTTCTACTTAGAAGGATGACCATGTAGCTGGGGGTAAGGGGTGGGGTAGGGGTACTTGAAGCTAAGCCTGTACAGCAGTTTTACGTTAAATGAACAAAGCCTCCATAGTTCATGTCAAAGAGTGGGGACAGTGTAGTGGTGGAAATGATATAAGAGGGAAAACTAAAGCTCCTGTAAGCTCCGTCTTGGTGCTATTCTTGGCTCGGGTCCATTGTTGCCCTGTGAGAACTGGGCCCGACATTGTCAGAGCAGTTGCATTTTCTAAAGAAGCTGAAATCCTAATTTTTATAGGCAATATCCTGTTGGTGGTGGTGATGGTTTAGATCAGGTAGTCAGAAAAGGCCTGTTTGATAAGGTGACATGTGAGTACAGTAGAAGAAAGTGAGAGAGAGAGCCACAAGAGAACAGGAGGTAGTCTTCCAGGAAGAGGAAAGAAGTACATAGTTCTGCAGCAAGAGTGTTCCCGAGAATCTGCAAGTGGCCATTGTGTCTGGAATGGAACAACTGTGGGCAATAATGAGCGGAGGCGAGGGCAGAGAGGAAATGAGAGGGCCAAGGTGTGGAGGTGCAGTCGGGTTTACTAAGGGCTTTGGTGGGACTATAATGAGAGGATCATGGAGAAGCCCTTGAGGGCTTTGACTTCAAGAGCAGCATCAATCAACCTGGGGTTTAAAGCGATCATTCTGGCTAATGCTGTAGGGGGAATAATTTACAAAGGAGCAAGAGCATAAGCAGGAGAAATAATCAGACGGCATACTGGCTTGGATGAAGTTCAGAAGTGACAATATTACTCAAGTCAGAGTGGCTTGAAATAGAAGTTGGTTTCTCTCTCACTCATAAATCCACAGGTCTGAACCTGGAGGAAGATAGAATCTCTATTGACCAAGTTCTCAGGGACTCAAAAACATTCCAGGTCATTGCTCTAAGGTCTCACCTAGAGTGTCAACGCAGACATTAAAGAGTAAATACAATGGTGTCTCTCTGTGGACTGAGGTTGTCTGTGGATGGAAGCAAGATGAGGACGGATAAAGAGGAAGCTACAAAAGGTACTTTACAGCTATCTCTTAAGGAAGGTGCCCTGAAGTTTCACAGACATTTCTGCTTAAATCCCCTTGGCTACACCAAGCTGGGAGACAGGTTAGGAAATCTACATTCTGGAAGACCAGAAACCTAGTTCAAAATTTCATTAGTATGGAAGGAGGGAATATAGATATTGGGAGGCAACAAGAAGTCCTGACCACAGGATGCTCTTGTGGTAATCCAGGTGGAAGATGATAGTGATGGAGGTGGTGAGAAGCAGTTGGATTCTGGATATAGCTTGAGGTAGAGGTGGGAGGAAATGTAGGGTGTTATAGAAAGAGAATAGTTAAGGATGATGAAGGTTTTGGCTTGAGCAACTGAAAAATGGAGTTACAGTTACTTGATTCAGAAAGTTCAAGAAGAGTCATAAGTTTAATTCGGGGGAAAGTTAATTTTGACACCCAGGTGAAGATGTCAGCAGGTTACAAGCCCGGAGTTATAGAGAGATGTGTGGTTTAGAAACATAAATCTGGGATTTATCTGCATAGATATGGTGTTAAAAGATATGAAACAACAAAATCCTAGAGAATGTATGTAGCTAGGAAAGGGTAAACAAGAGACACGGAGGCACCCCAACATTTAGAGGTTGGGTAGATGGGGGGATGCAGGAAGGAAGCCAAATAACCAAGGGAGAGGGGTTCTCTGGAAGTCAGGAGAATAAGTATTTCAGAAAGGAATGTTATACTGTATCAAATTCTGGTTGAATAAGATGAAGATGAATATTGGCCATTGGGTTTGGCAACATGAAGCTCATTGATGATTTTGATATGAGCTGTTTCAAGGAAATTGTGAGGCACAAAGCGTGCTTGAAGTGGATTCAAGAGAGAATCAAATTAGAGAAGGGAGGAGGGTGAATGTAGCCAGCTTTTTCTGGAGCAGACCTACAAAACCTAGCAAAAAAATGAGGTAGTAGTTGAAGGTGGGCAGGGAGTCAAGTTTTTTTTTTTTTTTTTTTTTTTGATGAGGTGTATTGTAGCGTGTTCTGTGTTTTGATGGAAAAGATCCAGTGTGGAGGGAAAATTTGATGATGTGGGGGAGAAAGAAGAGAATTGGAATAAGACCCTTCAGAAGATGAGAGGAAATGGTGCCCAGTGCACATATGGATGATTTGGCTTCAGAAAGGAGCACAGACAATTCACTCAGGAGGGAAGGCAAATCCCATGGGAACAGATGAGAGTAGGCAGTAGAGGCAGTGGTGGGAGCTAATGAAAATAATCCCTTAATTGCTTCTGTTTTCTTATTGAAGAGGAATTAAAACTCATCAGGTAAGAGTGAGGAGAGGGGAGAAGGAAAAGGAGATTCGTGGAGAGAAAAGAAAATATGAAATAGCTGTGTAAGAAACTGGATGTGTGAATGGACTATGGAAATGGGATGAGATTCCTGGACAGCACTTTGGGCCTATTTGATGTTAGCAGTCACGAATTTAAAGTTTGCGAGAGTGAAAGTAGTTTGAGAGCTGAGTGTCAGCAGAGCCGGGGATGGAGGGAGATGAGTGGGGGAGAAGAGATCAAGAGTGCATTTATTCACAGACATCATAAGAAATAAAAAGAAACCAATGCAATCTAATTTGGTCATGAAGGGGTAGGATGGTGGTGAGAGACCGTGTTTTGGATTCAATGGATCGATTATAGCCTTTCTTGGAAAAGTTGGCAGATTGTGCAAAAATAGACATTGGCACTTTTTAACATGATGTGTTCCAGTATGATAAGATGCAGTTAAAATAAAGTCCAAATTTCAGTTGTTTAAAACACAAAAGCCATAATGATAAGATTCAAGTTGATGATAGCTTTCTTACACACGGTTGTTTTAGGACCCAAGTTGAAGGTGGTCTTGCCGACTTCCACATGTGACATATGGGGGTCATCCAAATCCTTGCCATATCAGTCAGCCCGTGGTGCAAAGAGGCAGAGAGGGACAACGTGAGAGGCTTTTATGGGCCATGCTTAAAAGTGGCATACGTCATTTCAATTCCTTCCCACTAAAGAGAACGTAGTCATTTTTCTGCAGGGGGAGCTGAGAAATGAGTCTAGCTCTGTCTCCAGAAGAAGGGGAGCGTGGCTTTTGGTAACAGCTGGCAGTCTCTATCACAATTAGCCCCTTTGGCCAGCATCATCATCCCTTACATAAAACGTACTCACTCATTAGGAGATAAAAACTAAAATGCCATTCAATATTGCATGTATCTCAAAGTCTAGGATCTCCAGGAGATGCTCAGACCTCTCCTTAAGGTCCAGATGTAGTCCTGGAAGGTCCAGTACCCTTTACACTAAAAGACAAGTTACCTGTGCTCCATATTCCCACACAATATACAAACGTGGACAGGATAACCCAATTCTTTTTTAGACCTGTCCTAAAGCCCCACCCACCTTGCCCTCACAGAATCTAGACTTGGGTGGCAAGGCAACGTCCTTGATAATATCTTTGCTACTGGGCTGTGTCTTCTTCTCCCCACCCCCTATTTTTGACCTACAAATTTTATCTTCTAACATTTGTGTACAGAAACGATCAATTTTTCCAGCTCTGAGTAGTCCTGAATTTTAAAAGTCTTTTTATTCAGTTCCACTTCAACTGGCAAACTAGCCGATTCCTGCCTGAGTTCATCTCTTTCTGGTAATGACTTTGATAACGTCAGTAAATAGCAGGCAACACACACTAATATTCTTGCCCTTTCCAACTCTTTCCTGGAGCTACAGACTTAATAGGTTCTTGGTCTGCCTTCCAAGTTATCACAGACAATAATTTTATTGTTTCCCTCCCATAGATAACACAAGGCTCTAGCTTTTCAGCCTTTGATACCCATTTTCTTCCTTCCTGCAGTCTGAATGCTAAGCCAAATGCCATACGTTTTAGGTGTTCATTATGGCACTCCCTTTTAGGTACTCATTTCCACATTGATTAAGGAAGATAGTAAACAAATAAACTTTAAAATTCAGTGGCTTAAATAAAAATGTGTGTCTCTCTCCTGGAGGAAGTTTAGGTCAACAGCAGTGACATAGTTTCGTAGGGATTCAGGTGTGATGATGAATCTGCCATTTTTCACCTGCGGTTGCCAAGGTTTCCTTATGGTTGGTCGGTCGCCTGCTCAGTCAATTAGAAAGAAGAAAGGGCGCAGGAAGCATGAGTGGGAGGTGGTAATGAGCTTGGCCTGGAGCAGAACATACTATTTTTGTTCACATTCCATTGGTGAGAAGTTAGTCACATAAAACTATAAGGGAAACAGAGAAATCAACTCCAGTCATGAGTCAGGAAGGAGGATATAATGGACTTCGGTGGCCAGCTTGCGGTCCCTGTTAATCAGAATAATTAAGGGTGAGAATGAAAAAGGGGTTACATCTTTGAAGTGCATTATTGCATGGGGAGAATAAGAGGAGGTCACAAGACTGATAAAAGGACGAGGCTAAATAAAGGACTTTTCTGGGGATCAGTGACTAGAACTGGTTACAACAAGTGTCCAATAAAGATAAAAGTGAATGAACTTCGATCTGATTTGGAGCAATGGAGATGTGCAGATGGGGAGATATGTCTTTTTAAGGTTTTTTTTTAGAAGTTGGGATTCCCTTTTGGTTTTTTAAACAAAAAGTCCAAGATAGGTTTTGAGAAAAAGAATCACAAGGGGAAGCTATTCTAAAGGAGAACAGTGTACCATACATCTCAATTTTTATGTCAGAATAAGGTGATAACGCCTTGCTTATGACACAAATTAAGTGAGGTCTGCCTTAACCTGAGTATGCTTTTGAAGAGTTAAAGAAATCATTTTTCCCTGACTATACGAGGTCTGTTCAGAAAGCATCCAGCCACATAATGTGAAAAATAGACATTTATTGAAGAAGATACAAGATACAAGAAACATTGTATATAGGACAATGACACCTCAGTCCCCTCCAAAGCAGGCACTTGGGACCTCACACAGTTCTCCCAGCATCTCTTCCACTGTTCAAAGCACTCTGCAAACTCCTTTGCTGGAATTGCCATCAGCTGCCTTGTGGTGTCTTCCTGAATGTCACCAGAGTTCTGAAATCTCTTCCTTTTCAAAGGTCATTTTAGTTTTGGGAAAAGTCAGAAGTCACAGAGCACCAATTCTGGGCTGTAGGGGGGCAGAGTCAAATATTTTGCCAAAAAATTCTGCATGAGATGTGAAGCATGAGTGAGCATTGTTGTGATACAAGCCGCCAGTCAGCAGCCACCCGTAACTGTGGCCATCTGAATCATCCAAATAGTTTCCACGGAGGAATGTTGAAACTTAATGCAAAATTTGAGTCAGATCAGTTGCTCTACTTGTTTAGTCATTTTGAATATGACAACCACACAGTACACACGCTCACTCAACAGCATCTACTGCCCCCACTGACTAGCACAGTGAAGTCATCATAATGTTCATGCACGTGTATTCCAGGCCACTCTATCCTTGGCTGCCACATTACATCGATATTGTGCAAACTGTTCTTATTATATTAACAATAGCTGGACTTTTTCTGGGCAGACCTCTTGGCAGATTTAAAAGGCGATGTCTCCCAGGTGGTGCTATTCATACTGGACATCTCAGACTTCGGGAAATACACTATCAGTCATGATTCCCTCGCTTCTCTGAGGTCAGATTACACCCTGGGAGTTGGTGAGAGTTTTCCTGAAAGGAAACGGGTGTGCCCCCGCCGTTCATTATGGGGCAGGGATGGGTAAACAGGCTCCATTCTGAGAAAGGGGCAGGCCCCCTGCCCTCCTACATGAGCAGCTGGGGAGATGAAACGTCAGAGAGGCTTAGCGATCTGGCAGTGTCGGATCTGAATGAGGTTTTCTCTCCTGGAACCCCGCAGGAGCAAGAAAGGAAATCGAAGTTTAGGTTTTGACTGTAACTCCCCCAAACTGACTGACCACTTTTTGGAGCACTTATTCCGGTTTCGAATGGTAGTACTATTATCCCCTGAGCACCCAATAAAGTTTTTCTTTTTAACCTTTTCCATTGTAAAATAAAACACAGATATAGAAAACTCCATGATATAAAGTTACATTTCAATCAATTATTGAAAGGCAAGTACTTTTGTAACCAATGCCAGGTGAAGAAATAGAACTTTGTCAGCTACCTCAGAAGCCCTCCATTTTCCAGTATTATAGCAGTATTGACTAGTATAAATATACAGTCTTCATTCACAATAGTAAGCATATTTTTTTAAAATAAATAATTCAAGACTTCTGATTTTAGAAAGCTGATAGATCAAGGTAATAAGAAAACTTGCATAACATTTAGATATTCAAAATACTATATACTATATATAGTAATTTAAAAAATGTGCTTGCTGACTTCACAAAGAAAGAATTTCTGCAGGGCCAAGAAATAAATAAAGAATAAAAAACAGGACTGTAGGTCCAGAGAATGTTACAGGCATGCCCTAATAATTCTTCAGAAACAAACAATTCTCATCTTTTTCATACTGGTCTAGAAAATAGAAAAAGAAGGAGAAGTCTCCATTACATTCTATGTCATATGCTAATCTCTATAGATGCAGAGAAAGCATTCATAATACTAATACAAATTTTTAATGTGACTACTAATTCATAAGAGAAGATTAGAACAATTTTTTTAACCTGAGACAAGAAATCATAAAAAAAAACAAGAACAAATATACTTAATGGTGAAACCTGACAAAGATGTCTGCTATGTCAGTTTTATTAACATTATTTTGGAAGTCCTAGTTAAAACAATAACATGTGAAAATAGATAAAAGTTTAAAAGTAGGCAAAGAAAAATCAAATTGTCGTTATTTGTGAGCAAAATTAATATTTGCGTAGAAAAAAACTAAGGAAACTTAAGGACAAACAACAAGGGCTAATGAGAGGGGTAATCAAACTTGCTAGACACTAGATTAACACATGAAAAATAAATCCGTTCTTGTACATCAACGAGCAGTCACAGGATAAATTAAAAAAAATACCATTAATAGTTTAAAAAATCTGTACGTGATACAATATAAAACTTTATCGAAGGGAATAAAAGAAGATTTAGATAAAATAGAAACATATGCTAACTTCCTGGATGAAAAGGCAGAAAAAGGTAAGATTTCCCAAAATTCAGTGCAATTCCAATTAACATCCCAATGGGGTTTCCTCGCAGGACTTGATAAGTTGATTCTAATCATCCAATGGAAGCGTAGAGGGCCAAGAATAATAAGAAAGTTTTGAAGAAGAAAAGTTAACTAGGGAAGGAGAACTCTTATTACTAGATACAAAGATTTATTATAAAACTATGTGGCAAGTAACACAGTGTGGAAATGTGCAGGAATAGGCACAAAATCTCAGTAAAAGAGAAAAGCGAATGTAGATTTAGACCTAGGTGCAAACCAGAATTAAGGAATATGGGCAAAATGGCATCGTCTGGTGAGGAGGGATGGCTGACCAATAAATGATGCTCAAATTGGCTTCTATTGTGGAAAAACAGAAAATGTAGAAACTGAATTACCACACACACACAACACTCATTAGAATAAATCTCAGACAGTGTTCTAAGTATGTATCAGGGACTCCTCAACCTAAGGAAGTGACATACTTCTCACTACATGCTCATCCAGAATTGGTGACATGAATAAATGAGGCAGACAGGGCCCAGGCTGAAGGACCAGCGTTTGCCCTGGTGCAGAAGCAGCAAGGCTTGGAGGAGGAAGCCAGTGGGATGGAAGGGAGCTGAGGGAATGGAGGGAAGCAGCCAGTGCTGAGATGTGATATAGTGATGGGATTATTTCAGACCACAAAGCTCTTGTGGGTCAAGTTACAAGTTTTAGAATCTATCCTAAGAGCAGTAGAAGCCGAGAAGAGTTTTCAGTGAAACAAGTCCTAATCAGACTTTTAAAAATATGCCTTTAGCCCTGGATGGTGTGGCTCAGTGGATTGAGCATGGGCTATGAACCAAAGGCTCACCGATTTGATTCTCAGTCAGAGCACAAGCCTGGGTTGTGGGCCAGGTCCCCAGTGGGGGCCACATGAGAAGCAACCACACACTGATATTTCTCTTCCTCTCTTTCCCCCTCCCATCCCCTCTCTCTAAAAATAAATAAATAAAATCTTTAAAAGAAATAAAATAAAAGATGCCTCTAGCTGCTGTGTGGAAAACGGGTAAGAAGGGGTAGGAATGGGCATGGGAAGGTCATGCTGGAGGTTGTATCAGCTGTCCAGGGGCTTGAATTACGGAGGTGGCTGTGGTGTTATGAGACATTTTAGAAGGATCTTCCTAAAATGGGAAAAGGTCACATGAGCAAAAAAGTATTTTGTTGCATTTTTTGCCATAGTTTCATAGGAAGGCTACAGCCCTGAGTGAAACGGACCTCTCCGAGGTTTCTAAGGCCGACAAAAACGGCCTGCTTCTTTATGTTCAGAGCTAAAGGGTCAAGGAAGGAGAGAGGCCTCGTGTTCAGGTGGAAGAGAGGAGAGATGAAGGAGAGAAGGTTAGAGTCCCTGGGGAGAGCCTTGTTCAGATTACAGTTGATTGACTGACTAACAACATGAAGGTCAGGGGAGCAACCCGGCGCATCGTTCATCTGCAGTTGGTTGAATCCGTGGATGGGAAACCTGGGTATACGGAGCGCCAGCTGTATATTCAGTGAAAAAAGATTCACATGTAAGTGGACCCACACAGTTCAAACCTGAGCTGTCCAAGAGTCAACTGTATACACATTCTGGCCACTCCAACCTTCCAATTCAGACACCAGAAATTCTATCAGGGGGTAAAATTAGGTGAATTGTTGAAAATTTAATATGACAGCATATGAAAATCCAATCACCTTATTGTTTTGCTGCTTCTAAGACGATGTATGCTGAACGTTTTGGGGGATGAGACAAAGAGCGGTGCACTTACAAAGACTAAGCTCTTCACAACCCCCAGACAATAATTTGCTCTGTCGTGAGATCTCCCTGAGAAAGTCAAGGTCAGAGGGAGAGAAGGTGGTGAACTCCAAGTCGGGGGCAGCTGCAATGGTGCTTGAGAGGAATGTACAGGCACGAAGGACCACAGCTCTGGCCAAATGCAGGAGCATCATGGCTGGACAGTCAAGAGAAGGGCCAGAGAGAACTGGGCAGCAACATCTGGTAGAGACTCAGGGCCTGGAAGAGTGTGGCATTGCTGCAATTGAAATTCTTCCAAATCCATTCTTCCAGCCTTGTGTAACCTCCAATGGAGTAAGGGAAAAAGCCAGAATGACGTAAGCCTTTTCAAACTGAGTATCCACTATCCCTACCCCCAGGCCACTGGGAATTGCAGCTCCAAAAATTTTGGAGCCCTTTTCTTAAGAAGGGATCTTTCTTAAGAAGGATGCTTTTTATAGGTTGTGAGTTCTCCAAGGTTTTCTGTAGTAACTTTGGTGTGGCTTGCATTTATTGTCATGCTGTTATGCAGATACACCTAGATTTAACCTGGAAGAGACTTACAGGGTCATATAATCCTCACTTGCATGACTACTGTGCATCTGGCCAAGGTCACACAACAAGAGTGTGGCATTGCTGAAATTGGAATTCAGGTCTCCAGCCTACCACCCCCTAACTATATCCATCACACCCCTGTCACTTCAGTAAGGGTAACTCGACCCGGAAGCACAATCTACTCCTAACTACCTGCTATTAAATGTTAACTGCTTCTCTCTTTGCATTCAACTTACGGGGTCACATCATGAATGTACAATAGGAAAAATTCAGCAGGATGAATTGTATACTTATGGGCTCCCTACTGTTATCACATATATTACTCCAACTCTCCCAGGGAATTTGAGTTTCAAGGAGTTGGTGAAATAACCCGTGCAGAGCTGTTACCTCATGTACAACCACCAGGGGATAATCACCCGCAGCATACCCGATGCCTCCGGTGGGCTGGCAGCTTGTTTTGAAACAGGCTGGTTGCTAGAAAAAGATATTGAAAGGGCAAACAACTTATCTCTATTTACTTTTTATTTTTAAAAAGGCAAATTTAAAATGTGTTAGTGTGAGCTCAAATATTTGTGTCTCTGGTCATTTCTTGGTCACTGTTGTTCCTGTGTCATCAGTGGTTCACACGCAGGCTGTACTGGAGTTGTCCTCCCTCACCCACGGGGGATGAGTTCCAAACCCCCAGCGGATGTCTGGAACTGCGGGTAGCACTGAACACTACATACACCATGTTTTTTTGCTCTACATGCATACATGCCTATGATAAAGTTTAATTCATAAATCAGGCTCAGTAAGAGATTAACGACAGCTAATAAAATAGAACAATTATAGGGGCTCACTTTGGCATATCAGAATTACCAGCTTCACTCACTGCTCTTGTGCTTTGAGGCCATTGTGAAGTAAAACACGTTCCTTGAACGCAGGCACCGTGAGACCACAAGAGTCCGGTAACTGAGAAGGCAACTAAGTGACTGATGGGTGGAGAGTGTGTACAGTGTGGTGATGCTGGACAAAGGAATGGTTCACATCCTGGGTGGAATAGAGCAGGAAGGCGCGAGATTTCAAACTGATACTCAGAATGGTGTGAAATTCAAACTATGTGAAATGTTTATTTCTGTAATTTTCCGTTATTTTTGGCCCATAGTTGACTGAGTGTAATGGAAACCTTAGGAAGTGAGATGTCGGATAAGGGGCAACTACTGTAGTGTTTCCCAAAATGACTCAGGGAATTTGGGTCTTTGCGGCAGTCCCTGAATACGCAGAGGTCTGCATCTGTCTCTGCCTCTGGCAGGGTTGCCATGCCTGTTTAGCACACTGAAGCCTTGGGAAGTCCTCTCATTTAACCCATTTGCCAAACCTCTTTGACCATGGAACCCTTGTTAATTTCCTGTTAACATTCTTAGGACTCAAGTTGCACAGAACACCCTTTGGGGAGTATTTGTTCATGGTTACTGTTCAGGAGCTTCACACTGGGGGCGAGGGGAGCATTCTTGGTCACACTTTTTCTCTGTGGAGCCTCATAAATGTAGCTCTGGCTGGGATCCCTTCCCAAGGTGAGCTACTGACTTCAGCAGATTCTCTTTTGTTGCAATGTGAGAATAAATTTCAACTCCTTTTTCCAACTCCCTAATGTCTGACTTACTCCCAATCAACATCAGCCATCACCACCGTTGATACCCAGACCTCAGCAACAATGTGCCTGAACCTCTGTCTCCCACTTTCACACTGACCATGTCACCTGGGCAGAAACCTTAGCACTTACCCTGTGTCAACAAGATGTCCTCACCCCATGCATTGGGAGTCCAGTCCCTGGAAGATTTGGAGGCTCACAGAAGGTTGCTTCGCCCTTTCTCCTTTCCCATCCCTCTTCTTTGCATTCTCTTCTCCAGTCTCTCAAAGGTCACCTAATTTCTTTTCTTGTCACATGCATGTGGTTTTGGAAGTTACTTTGTTTTGTGCATGCCCTTGGAAGAACTCGCCTTTTACCCCAAGCATCAAATACTTATCAAAACGTTCCTACTAAACTTACGGAATGTTCCTCCAAGAAGAATTCTGATTGCATTTGTCCATATTACTGTTACTGAAACAACATAGATGAAGATGCCAATATTAGTGTTTGTGCAGTGAGTGTAAGTTCCCCTCCCCCCTCCTCTCTCTTTCGGTCTTAGTGACATAATCAGCCCTGGATTCACATCGCAACCATGAGAAGGGCTTTTAAAATACAGTTATCTGGGCTCTACTTTCAGAGACTTCAACTTAAATGGTAGAGTCTACACCTCAATCTTTTAAGTACCCAGGCAATTCACTGTACACATCAATGTAGATTTACTGGTTTACAACATGAATCAATGAAGGTAGAAAATGCCTTCGGTTACCAAATCATTGAAAAGGAGAAATGCTGGGATATCCCACAGCGAACTAATGTACCTGATCACCCGCAACACCTGGTCAGTTATCTACTTGTTCACCTGCAGCTCTTGAGATACAGCTTTCTTTTTAGATGCTCAGAAAAGCATGGCAACATAGTAACATATCTGCGCTCCTGCACATCGAACTCCAGGCTTGTGAGAATGGGAACGCAAGTCTGGAACACTCGGCACACTTTCTTTACTGCTGCCATCAGTGTGATGTTACAGTTAAAACTTTCTGGGCTGGGATGAATATTCAGTCAGCTCCTATGCACCCAAAGCAGGACACCAGTGACTGCCACAGTAATATAGTTTAAAAAAATCCCATGCTGATGGTTTGATTTCTAGGGTCATTCCTGATGCCAACCATTTTAGCCTGAGCTCCCTCGGTAGTATAGCTTAAAGCACAGGGTTGAGTGTAATCCCAGAGAGCAGGGTGAAGGATAAGGAGAAAGTAGAAGGGATGTGAGGAGAGACAGTACGAAGATTTGCTAGCAATCAGGCTGCCACTAAATGTGACTGATCATTCAGTTTTGTGGGTCCATCCCTGAGAAAATGTAACAGCTGTATCTCAGGCCTGTCCATTGGTCAAGGAAAAGTTAGGAAATTACCCAGCGGGAAATTTCGTATGGATGAGGTCTACAGTCTGGAAGCAACAGAATGGGAAAACTAGGGACAAGCAAGTCTGGGGAAGAGGTATGAGGACTGACCTGCAGGAGATGGCACAAGTGTGCAGCTACGCTTGCCCACCAGAGAACACCCACCACAGAAGGGTCTCTCAGCAACCAGTGGGAAAGGATGGCTCATCCTCATGTCAGCTAGTCTTTCTCATTGATTGCCTCTGCGCTGGACAATGGGCCTCAGGGCAGAGTAGTCATATGCTGGAGACAGAGGCTTGCATGGGAATTCTCTGATCTAGCCAGTGTTACACTTCGCTGTCCAAGCTGCCTTCAGCAGACACCAAGGAGATCAGCCAGCCTTTTGGTAGCAGGTTAATTACAATAGACATCTTCCACTTGGGGGAGTACAGAATTTTGTCCTGCTAGAAGCTGATACTTAATTGAATATGGGTTTGCAAAAGCTGTGGCCCAACAAAGGCAGGGCAAATAAGGGATCTGGTTCCTTAGAGATGAAGGTCAATGTCGCCCCACCAGGACTCATCAACCTAGACCAGTGTCCTCTTGAACACTGAGCCAGGAATAACCTTCCTAAAGCACACATTTGGTCACGTCAATCATATGCTTAAGTCTTTTTCTTGGTTACTTATCGGCCTCAATAAAGAAGTCCAAATTATTTATCTTAGCTAAGAGATTCTCTGAGATTTAACTTCTGCTTTCTATCTTCTGTTTTTTGCCGCAACCTCCCTCGGAGTCAGCTCAACAACACTGAACTACTTTCATTTCCTTGAAGTGGAGCCAGGCCTGTGCATGTGCTGCCTCTCAACCTGAAACACCCTCCCCTACTTGACGAACGCCTACTCAGCCTTTTGACCTCAGAGGAGACAGTGAGTCCTCCTGCAGGTGTCTGGACCCTCCAAGACTGAGCTAGTAGTGGCCATGCACACCCACCCTTCTTCACTCTCGCTGTAACACACACTACTCCCTCACACTCACTATTGATGTCCCTGGGCCCCCTGTTAGACTACAGGCTGCCTGATGCTTCTAGCACCTACCAAAAATCAGTCATCTGACAAAACTCATTGACAGAATTAATACATAAATACAGTGCTTTTCTTTTATTCCTGTTACACTGTTCACTGTTACTTATAACGTCACTGAAAAAAGACGAGTGCACATTTCGTTCTCATACACTCCTATGTACTGAAGGAGTGAAGTGAAACGGAATGTGAATGGCATGACACTGACTGGGGACTTTACCAGGGTAAAGTTTTTTTATCGACGGGACTAACCCTTATAGTCGTAGTTTAGAAAAAGAATTGCTTAAATTCTATATATTGACTTTTATCATAATAGCATATTACAAAGCTGAACACACTGCCGCTTGACCACTTATCTAACTGGTGGCTTGAGTTGTACATGATATCAGAATAATCAGAGTTTAGACTTCAGAGCGACTGACAGGGAACAGCAATTTGATACCAGGGTTCCCTTCTCAGCTGTTCACGTGGAGTCCTCAGGGGACAGTGACCGTTTTCCCAGTGAAGTATCTCCATTATACACGCAACATGTGCCCATGTGTCTCCCGAAACCAGAGCAGCAAAACTCCCTCTGCATCTTTAACCGAGTGAGACCATTTCTTATCGACAGTCAGTCGGGTTTCACTGCGAGGGAGACGGGAAATAAACCTGCTGGAGCAACATAGTGACGACAGACTAGATCGCCTGGGAGTTGTGGTCACGGGCTCGGGACCCAGACATTTGGGTTTCTTGTTCTGTTTTTAGCCTTTCTAAGCTTCAGTCTTTCCTGATGCTCACACCTACTTTGAAAGATTGTTGTTGAAATTACTAAACATTGGATGTGCAGTTGTCAACACAGAGTCCACCCTTGAAGTACTCACGGCAGCTATCACTGACAAGCTCCTGAGGAACTGAGACAGTAAGGGAATCTGATCAAAAAAGTCTTAAGAGCCAGAATATTTAGAGAGGGCTGGGGGTGAGCAAAAAAGGAATATGTGAGGGGCTGAGGGGAAGGTGGCTATTTTTTGTAAACTTGTTTGTTGTCTGGCCACAGCTTCCAACCGGGGTCTAGAGATCTAGGCAATCATCCTAGGAATCAGCAGTGCAGAAATGAATTGTGACAAGCCTGGTTATATTATGGAAAGTATCCTCAGCAAACTGCAGGGGAGAGATAGCAGGAAGATCCATGGCTAATGTGGTGCTTGTAAAGGACTTTCATAACTCACTGGGACACACAGGGATGCTCTGTGCTTCTGCCTACTCATAAACAGATAATAAGCACAGTGTCTCAGTTGCCAGCAGAAAACTTGATTAATTTTTTTCAGCACTAAACAGAATCACAGAAAATCATTTCCTTAATGCAAGCCTGGAGTAAAGTGGAGGTTAATTTATCATTAATTCATTTAAACTCTGACATAGCAAAAAATACTGCCCCGTATAGAATGAGTCGAATGGGCTTTAGAACTTTTTCTGATGACAAATTATTAGAATTCTTACCCATAAATAAAACATCTTAATATATTTCTTATGCCCACATATGAAGGTTGAAGTGATCAATATACAAGTGGTGCCTTATCCAGCGTTTCATTTGTACTGAATAAGAGATAGCATTAGGAAGGCAGGGAAAATACCTTTATATTAAAGATGAGAAAACTCAGTCTCTGAAAGGTTATCTGAGTTGTTCAAGGTCACACAGCTAGGGAACAAGGAACAAAAACTAGAACAAATCTCATGACCCGAAGCCAAGGAGAAGCGCCAGCGGACCTCACTGATGTCATTGTCACGGACGCTCAATCCCGTGCATCTCCGTGGGTTTTTATTATAAATGGTTAGCACGCAACATTGCAGTGCACCAATGTAGACAAGGGCATATGATCAGACATCTCATGGATATTTCCCTGATTTGACTCATGATTGGAGTGTAAATATCACGGAGAAATTGAACACTTGTGTCTGCTCCTCCTCTGGACGTCCTCTTCAACCTTCTCCATCAGTTCTGTGCCCCGAGAGGCTGACCTTAGGAACCGTGACAATGGGATTCCTCGCATCTGGCTTCCCTATGGTTCATCCAGGAGGGAACTCCTGCAGAAGATTAGGGAGAGGGAAGTGAGGAAGTTTTGAGCATTTTTTTCTTTCCTATGTTGAGGATAGGTCACTACTAAAGGTCCCAGCTTCAGTTCAGCTGCCCCCTCCAGACAGGCATCTGTTCTCTATGCAAAGAAGTCTAATTTCTCCCTTTATATAAATTAAGTTAACTAGCATCCCTTCCAATTAAGAGTAATACAAGATGCATGTCTGGTGTCACAGGCCTGGAAGGATGCAGTCCTAGAAACAGACTCTTCCCCTCCTTGGGTCACAACATTCCAATGGTCCTTGGAGAAACCACCATCTCTCTCTTCCTCCAGTCTCATGGCTAGGGAGTGACTGCCCCACCCTCCAGGAGCAGGAGCAGTCTGGGTGAGACCTGAGACTGTCCACCTCTAACCGCAGCGGCCAGTTTAATGTGGGGAACATGGGTGGGCGAACCAGAAATACAACTTGTACCAGAAATATCAGCAAAGAAACTCCCTCATCCTATTGGATTTTCTAAGCAGTGGAAGCTAAGCCTGGAAGTGCTGATAGTGATCCTTGACATGCTAGCAAAAATAAATAAGTAAATAAGTAAGTAAGTAAGTAAATAAATAAATAAATAAAACTAAAAATAGTGAAGCCAAAATAACAAAAGATGGAACAAAAAGATGGCTAAAACGTCTTCCTGGCACCATGAGTTGAGCATTTTAATTCAGCCGTACCTGAATTTTTTCCTCTGACAGTTTGATTAATCACTTGCATTCGGATGAGTCTGCAGCAAAAGAAAAACTCCTGACCCGGGAGACTTGAAAGTTATTCCAGTCTCTGTCATTTAGAAGTTGTATGACCTTTAGTAAATTCTTTTCCCTCTCTGGGCTCAGATTCCTTACCTATTATAGGAGGACTTTTTGCTCGATGTTTTCCAAATGCCCTTGTAGAGCTGACTATGGAGAAGGAGACGCAGTGGCCAATCTTCCTTCTCTGCTGGAACGAAGAGGACAGTTATGCAAAAGCGCGTGCTCACTGTCTGCTCCCAACACGGTGGGGATAGCGGACAGGGGCTCTGCTCTCCATCCAATGGAAGCTACTGCAGAGAAGAGCCATACCCAGCCCTTACTGACCCCACTGACACTCCTAGGAGAGCTCATCTGATCTTCCCCATTTCAATTCCATCAACCAGGTACAGAGATATCAATCATGATATCCCTCTTCCAATCTAATCAGCACATCGATGACCAAGTAAATATTTAATGCGTACTCTAAGTGAGATGTGGTAGATATCATGATTATTACCATTCTGTCTTTATGAGTAATCTCCTTGAAAGGGACTGATTTCTTTTGATCAGATAAATGCCTGAGAGACAGATAAATTGAAGTAAAAGGAAGGACAGTTTTTGGAGAGTATTTATTTAGTCCACCCATCCTTCCAGCACCCAGTGTTTCTGGTCCATTCACAGCAGCTCTGCTTTCTGCTTTTGTTTTCCTGTAGGTGAAAATTCTGCGTACACAAACAATGCTTATGTAAAATGAATGTGACAGCATAGCCTTGTCAAATGTTTGCTAAATGTTTGTTGAGTTATAAGGTCCCATTTTTACTTACAACATTTGCATGTGGGAAAGAAACTATTATCATCTTGCCCTGAAAACCCACTCCCACTCATGGTGAGAAAAAACCCTTGAAATTGCACATGGAAGGGATGCCAGTCTCTGCTGGCTTATATAGTCTTTTTTATTTTAAAGGTTCTTTTAGTATCTTTTGAATATGCAAATTCAAGATTCATGGGTTCTCTTAGGATACATATCTTAGATATGAACAAGGTGGCTCCTGAGTGGAAAGGAAACTTCATTCTCCTTGTCTACATGCTGGTCCTGGTGCAGCTCTCTGAGGAGGACGTCTGTCCGCTGGAGCGTGTGTCCCTGTGGAGTGAGCGTGTGTTACCCTCCTGGTGTGGATGTATGCGTTAATCCGAGAGCGCTCTGAACCCTATACTTTCGGAATTTTACGAAGGCTTCCTCAAGTAGTCATGGCCAATGATTGCTAACTCCATTTTCTGCCCTTCTCCCCTCTTTGGAGGATGGTGGGTGGGCCGACAATTCTAATCTAATCATGGATCATTCAGTCCAGTCCTCACCCAGAAGCCATCCAGGAACCCACACAGGCACCTCATTAAAACAAAGACACTCTCACCACCCAGGACATTACAAGAATTTTGGGAATTATGTGTCAGGGACTCAGTAAAAGACCAAACACTAGACCAAGAGGTGCCCCTAGTGCTCTTGTCCCTTAATAAGTGACAAGGGTTTTAGAAACTGTGTCAGAAATGGGGACAAAGACCACATATGTATTTCTTATTATAATTTACAATATTGCAGGGGCCCAACACTCTGCTTTTAAGCCTTCCAGATGATTCTGCTGCATGTGAAAGCTCGGGAATCACTGCTCTTGACTCTGAAATTGTGAAACTCAACCCCTCGACCCAGGGCCTGAGAGCCTTGGTGTTACCTGGGAATTTGTTAGAAATGCAGTATCTCTGTGTCCACCTCAGATCTATTGAATAAGAATCTCTTAAACTCGGATTCTTATAAATATTAAAGTTCAAGAACCATTGCACTAATGATTGGAACTGTAGTCAACCTGGCTTGTAGGCCACAGGTAGACAGGGTTATTTTAAAGCAAGGGACATTTTCTTCTCTCTCTATTCTGGCAGGCCACCTCTAGTCAAAGCTTGGAGATATGGAGATATATATATACATCTCCAACGATCACAGTATGACTCAATTGTGCCTGCAAAAATGTACCTTTATTTTCTGTTCCTTGTCTGCTCTTTCTCTTGAGTCACCCACCTGCTAGATGGCAGGGTATAAAAATATCATTTCACTCCTGAGTTAAAAAATATCTCCATCTCTTCCTGCTTAAACTGCGTCACTGAGGTAACTCAGCTACTTTGGGGTACTAAATGCTCAACCTTTCAGCTGTAGTCCCCCTCTCCTAGCTCCTACTATGGTGGCTCTGGGGTGGGAGAGGCTTACAAGGCCTTGTGGTCACCGGAGAGAGGCAGGGTTAAGTGTCTCACTTGGATTTCTGGGCAAATTAGAAGAAGATGTGTTCTCAAGACGCTGCCCTTCCAGGGTTGGATAATCGTCATGCCGGTTTTGTTGGAACGCTTTGCCGTTATCTACACGGAGACTGCCATGATGACGTACAAATCTTGTTGTCCGCAACGTGAATGGTGCCCGTAGGCACGGATGGCTTGTGCAGGGCTCCTCCTGCACAACTGCACTCTGCTCTCGGTTTTTGTACCATGTTAACGTGCATCAGGAGGAACGTGGGGTTTCTCCCAAAGGCTTGCAGCTGCCCACGGGGAAAGCAATCACAAGCATTGACTATTCTCCCCACCCATGCTGGAAGTTTCTATTGCTCCTCAGTCCATGAGGTTCAACTTTTGTGCCTGATGTTTTCATTCTAATGCTTCTTGGCCTCTCCCTCACAGTCCGCTGGGGTCAGGAGGTCAGACTTTTCCATATTCTTGCAGGACAAGAACTTTGTTTGCATCATAACTGCTTCCTCACTGCCCTTAACTTACAGGAAACCCCAAATTTTAGTCACCTAGGCCTAGTTTTTTTTCTATAAAATGGGAGTCTAATGGATTTTAGAATATTTTTCTTTCTCCACACTGCCTCGATTTTGGGGACTCTGCTCACTAGTGACTCACAGATAATACTGACTTCCTTTTTTTTAGCTAAAATTCGCTCTTTTCCTAATGCATTAAAACACATTGCTTCAGTAGATGGATGCCTAGGAGCAGCAGTATTTTCTAGATTTGAAAATATATCTGGAAAATTCTCAAAAAAATTTGCACTATTTTACCTTTCTCTTGCAGGACCTGATGGAAGGTTGTAAAAAAGAAGCTCAAGGACACCAAAGTTTTGCATTTTTTCCTGACAGTTCCCTGATGTGAGAGCCTTGGTAGGCATTTTCTGAGTCCCAGGATGCGGCAGGACATGTAACGAGGGCTGCTGACTTCACCTCTCCAACACCTATTCAAGAATCTAGACTCTGCAGCATGCATCACCCTCACTTCCATGTTCCACATTCCATTAGGGCCCTTTGGGGTTCAAGAAAACAACCCTGACTCATTTAAAGACCAAGAGGTTTATTTGGTCCATGTAACTGCAACGTGTGGGGACTGATCACATCATAGGATCCAGCTGCAGTGCTCTTCGATTCCCAGAATTGTCCTTGCTTCTACATGTTGGCTATTTCATAATCACAAGATGACCACGGAGATTCCAGGTACATCATCTGCATAACGCATCATGAAAAGAAAAAGCCTTTGTCCTAGCATTCTAAGCAGTTTAGGTCACATACTCACCACTGAACCAATCAGTAGACTCAGCTGCTTTGATTGAATTAGCTTTGGTGCATGCTCCATTCCTGAAGCCAAGAACCACATGGGTTTTGAAGGGAATGTCTGCTCGATGCATAGGAGTCTGGGCCATTAGCTGGCTTCTACTAGGTCTTATCAATGAGCCCTGTGTCCCCAAGACAGTCAGGGAGGCAGCCAAGAACCACTGAGGTTCCAAGGACCACTGAATGCTTAGATAATGTCACTGTTCCTGGTGATCGTTGGAGACTGGCAATCAAAGGCCCTGATTTTGGTGTGAACTGAGAGAGGAGGACTGCCCAGTAATGGCTGAGATGGAATTTCCTATAGCTTGGCGGTATGTGGGCTGGGAATCAAAGTCAAGTTGGCTTAAAGAACAAAGGCAGAAATATTTTTTTAGCACTGAATCAGTGAACAGAGAGATTCATGCCATCATACCATCTGCAACAAAACTCAGGAAAGAACATCCTTAAAAATTTCTTGTGAATAAAGAATTATAGGCAAAAATCAATATGACAATTTCTCTTCTTACCAATTTAAGATGAATAAAATGTCATTGGTAATATCTGTTTCTCTTTCTCTTTGAAAGGCATAAAAATATGAATAAAGTTTTCTTAAAAGAAACTCTTTCTTAACCTTATTTTTCCAGAAAACCTTAAAATTTTTTAACTGAAAAGACAAATAGTTCCAAGGGTTTCAAAAACTGAACTCTGGGGTTAGGACAAAGTATAAAATTGTATCATTCTTAGTTCATTCCAGTAATTACTACTTACTCACTAAACTATGCTGGTTACCATGGAGAACCACCTTAACAATAATCCTTTTAAGGGTCAGAACAAGATTTGTGGAGCAAGAGAGAGAACCTCTGCTGACAGAGTCGGCAGTCCTTTTGTGCCCACGTCCACAGCGGAAGAGCGCACCTCCCTGGGGCGTTTCTTAGTCCACTTCCGCCATCCTTTCCTGTGCTTCACTTAGCTGTCTAAAGAATCAGTGTTTCCAAGTTAACCCATTAGTTTGTAAGTGTCAGTAGTCCCGGAGCCAAGACCAGAAATATGAATGGGATTCTTTCAGAAGGATATTCACAAGTTCAATCAAATATACAAGGAAGATCAATAAATGCTGAAACCCAAGTTAATATTTTTCGCAACATTGACAAGTCACATCATTGTATAATTCTCGATTCTGTATAATTTCCTGAATAATAAAGTTTCTATTTTTATTCTAAAGCTTGCACTGAAGAATGATGAGAAGGCTTCCATAGCTCTTTCCTTTATATGGCCTGCTTTTTGAATACCAAATTGCAACATTACTTGAGGAATCATAACCTATTTTTACATGTGTAAAAAAAAATCCACTGGTGCTTAATAAAGGGCTTAATAAAATTACAGGGAGAAAAATAGATTATGGGCATTATATATTTAATATGCAAATGCTGTTTAATTAGAACATGGTTGCAATACTGTTCTTTGGGAAGAACAGATTTAAACAATTCAAAATAACAGAGGTAATTTTTTTAGTGCCGAGATCTAATAATAATAAATTAGAAGTTAAAAATCATACATACGTTGAATTGTATCTTGACTTTTATATATAGTAATCTCATTATAGTAGACAAAATGGCAAACAGCTTATAGCTCAAATGTTTTATGTTTCTATTCATATGAAAGGTGGATAGTATTGTCTTACCTGAGTAAGATAACTAAAGGAGAAGTTACCAATGTTATAACCACAGTCTTGCAGAAATTACACAACTTAGTCAATGTGCTCTTACATATGGACTGACTTTAACAGGCTGAAAAAAAAATACTGACATGACAGATGGAGTTTAAACCGAGTGAAAGTATCTGATGATTACTAAGCTTTCCAGAAAGCAGAGAAATAAGTGACACAAACTGAACTTCAGCACTTCTCCTCATTCACTTCCAAGTCATAGGAGATAATTCTCAGTTGTTTCTTGGAGAGAAAAATGTCACCCTAAGTTACTTTTTGCTTTTGGGGAGTGGCCGTTGGCCACAAGCTTCCAAGTTCCAAGTAGAACATGATCGACCCCTAGTGGCCGCAAACAGGATCCCTGCGTGATTTTTCTTGGCCAGCAGCAAATGACGTAGTAAGAAAGGGATCTTCAGAGGAGAGGAATCTTAACTCTCACATCACTTCCCTCTCAGCCAAGATGACTGGAGTTTGTCATCTTCGGCTTATTCCTGCAAATAAGGGAAATTCGGCTAATGCAGCTAATAACACAAACTTAAACACATTGTGCTCCGTCTTTAAGCTGTATGAAATTACAACAACAAAAAAAATGGCCAGAAGATTCTTTACTTGACTTGAATCAGATGTTTATACTATGAAACAAAATAAAGCAAGACATACCCAGTGGCTGTAAATAAAACATCTCAGTCAGAACTGGACCTTTCCAGAATAGTAGAGGAATGAAAAAAATGTCCATCAACGTTTTCTTCCCACAGCTCCCTCGGCAGCCGGTTTTGGTTAGGGGAGAAAGGAGGGAGGAAGAATGGGAAGGGAAGACCTTAGCAATGGCCTTCTGGCTGCTGAGTTTGTCAACAAGAAAATGAAAACACCCACATGGGGGCGTTATTTCAGAAGTTAGGGAGGTGATGTGTGTTCTACCAGTTGGTATTAGATAGCTTACAAAGCAGCACAAGCATGTGCTAAAAAAGACTAGGCGTGCTTTGTTTGTTTTTGTGAGAAGGGGCAGGTTGTTTGCGTGTCCATGAATATGTATTTGTGAGTGGGTGTGTCTGTTGGAGGAACAGCCGGACCTAGACAAAGAAGTCTATTATCACAAAGGCTTTCCTGGGACAGGGTGTTTCAGTAGCTATTGTGTTGCCATAGCAACCTGTGGATGGGTTTAGCCAGAAAATGTCAGGGGCCCTCTGCATAAATGACAGAATGATGACAGTGATGACTGGCAAAAAAAAAAAAAAAAAAAAAAAAAAAAAAAAAAAAAAAAAAAAAAAAAAAAAAAAAAAAAAAAAAAGCCCAAGGCAAGAGAAGTGTTATAACAAGAAATGCCTATGTGCTATGTATCACAAATTCTATTTTAAAATTGGTACATCTGTTTAAAAATAAATAAATCAAGTTCACAAGGTCAACAGATGCAACTGGTGAATAATTGTTTATTTGATTATGATGTTAAAGAATAGAACTAGGAGGTTGTTTTGGATGTATTTCAAGTTCTTCCTCGCTGACGAAGCATCCCCAGACCAGGTGGGGAAAACGGAGGTCTTAAATACCTACCCTCAGTCCCTTCACTGGCCTATCCAGAGGTCTAATTGAGTTCATTAAGTTAAAAGATAACATTCTTAATAAGAAAATAAAAAGTCAAAAATTTAAACAAATTAAAAGTGGATATTTATCTCTGTGTTTATGCTAATATCCTGAGCTGGTCTCCTTAGAATTGTGAACTCCTACGAGCAGGCATATTGAAGATGTCCCCCGGAACCAGGAACAAGAAAGGCCCTTAAGGTACCTTCGTGGATGTACTTAACCACCTGGAGGAAGTAACTGCAGCAGTGCGTGCTAGAGACGCTCCCACCAGCCCACACAACTGCATTCCCACCCGCGGAGTTCCTCCAGGGACTTTTTGATCTCTTGGGTAGCTGTCCCCTATTCCTGATAGTGATGAGAATAATAACGATGAACATTAAGAAATCTCATCAAAATCTACAAAGTGTTTTCACATCTCCTTATTAAAATTTGTCTCTGCAGTTTATAGGAACAGCCTTGAGGAGAGCACAGAAAACTTTGAGGTCAAACATCTTGCATGTAAGTGGATCGGTAGTGTTCCCATCTATGTGTTCTGACAACAAAGTCCCAGATAATGAAAGCTACAAGGTCTTCTTCCTTCCTGGGGTACTTTCGATTTAATGGAGAACTTTAATCAAGAGCCTAAATAGCTTTTCAAAACTAAAGGATTAACTTCCCAGCGTCAGGAGTGTAGATAATTAGGGGTCAGCTGTCGAGGCCGTGCCCTGCATCATGTGAGTGTCCTCCCAGCGTGATTCTCTGTGACTGGCCCTGCTCTGGCAGGAAGCGAGGACTGCTCCAAGGCTTTGACAGCCTGGTTTACTTTGGACCTTATCTCACAACACCCCATAAGGATGGTTTTGCTCTTAATCATTAGGTAGAACACTCTTATTAAAGGTGCAACATATGTGTATTTGCTGTATCTTCATCTAACCAACCGAGATGAATCTTAATCAGGTCTTTGTAACAGTTCAATTACTGTCCAATGATGAATCAGATTCCAAGAGGTATTAATTAATGAAACAACCCTTTCTTCCCCCTCTTGCTGACCAAAATTCAATGACTACCCTGAACAGCTCTTCATGTATTTGTCTCTAGTGTGCCTAAAAAAAGAAATAGTAGAAATATTTTAAAAAGTAAATAAATCAACAAAAGGGGCAGAGCAACTCTGGAGGGAAGTCAGGAATCTTGGGAAGTTCTGTGATCTTGGACAAGTCACAAGAGTTTTACAAGTATTCAACTCACAGGCTGGCAATAACTTATCAATAATTAATCAAATGGCCTGCACTATTTCAGGTACTTTTCATTTTAACAGTTTATCTTTAGTTTTTCAGCACATGTGTTTCTTTGAGTTCCCAGACACAGTTTTGTTAATTCTTTAAAAACTTTATAACCAGAAAAATGCAAAGAACACAGCATGCACATATGGCGTCTGAGCAAGGTGCCCTCTCACCGACACATCATCATGGAAAACTTTCCTGGCAAATGTATTTGGTTTGTGCGCTCACCTATTTTTTAGTGTGTGTCTAGAAATTCCTTATTGAACGGAGATGAGTTTGTCTTATTTTCTGGCTTTTTGTTTTCCAATGTGAGGGTAACAAATGTAATCCAAACATTTGCTGTCTGATCATTTTTTGGGCAGGGGGTTGGGGGGAGTTGAAGAAACAGATAAGAAAAAGAAGGAAGGAGAAAAGGAAAACAGTAGGATAAAAAATATGCTGGTTAAGGAAAGGGTTTGCCTAACACCTACTTAAAACTAGGCAGAGTGATTTCTACAGTGAGAATTTGAAAGTATACTATGTCAAGATTCTCTGAATATTCTGAGTCCCAAAGGAAGTCTCTGAATGTAACATTTAATATAATAAATGTTGCCTATAATTTTTTGTTTTAACGTTAAACTTCTGTTAATTTCAACTATCATGTACACAGCTGTGAATATTCAAATAGTCCAAATAAAATAAAAACATGATTTGAAAGAAGGTGAGGAAGGTCTTGGAGCAGCTGACGGAGCTCCCACACCACCCACGTGCTTTACATCATGGGCACAGCCCTCCTACGGTCACTCTGGGCCCACTTCCTGCCCCTTCACTTAGAAGTGACTGGGCGTCTGAACTGGAGCGAGCTTCACGAGGCTTCATGGAACCATTTTCTTTGTAACCCCAGTAGTAAACACAAAACAGTACATAGAGCAAGCTCAACAAATATTTCATAAGGCGTGAGAAGATTAGAGGCAGTATTTTGTAGCAGGGGTTCTTGGAGACAAGTGCACACAGTTGGGGGAAGTTGTAGCTGACAGCCTGAAATCTATAGAAAGAGTGAGAAAAATCATAAAAACCAGACATCAAGGTCACTAAATGAAAGACACACAGTCCTGTATGTCTTACTAACCTCTCAGAGATTATAGCGCAGATACAAAAACAATTCTCATCAGTAGTAAAATATTACATTTTGTTTCATATTCATTTAATAAAAGTCAGGGAGGTATACAGTGCACTTTTAAAATATTTCCATTGGAGAGGATATTAAAATATTCATACAACCTAGCATGGGGTGGAAAACTTAGTTCCATCCCAGGCTAGGTTTCCTTTTCAAAATGTGATCTTGATGATATAATATCGTGTACCTGAAAATAAATTCCTTGGATCTATTCCAGGATGTCTAACTCAACAGTATCTTTTGTAGACATAGAAAGGGTTTGTGACTGATTAATCTTCCCAGTACAGAACTTTAATATACTCCACATATCGGATCTTCCTGTTTCAGTTACAAAACAGTACAGGATCGGATCAGCAACACAGTTTAAACTCGTCAGTGCAACCGTGATTCTGTATATTTTATAAGTCTGCTTCCCAGACTCGGGGGACATAGGCTCTAAAATGCTGCGAAGCAGCAACATCACGTGAAAGGGGGTGAAGCACAGGACGAAAGTCAACGTGATACTAATAAGTAGTTTTACGATTCTTCTCTTTTCACTGTTTTCCGTGGCTTGATTATGCTGCACCGCTCGGTAAACTTTCTGGTTGCAAATCATCATAATGACCAAAGGTATTGCATAGCCTGTAGCTGTCCTAAACAAGTTGAACCTGATTTGCCACTCCTCCAAAGGGTATTTGTCATAGCATAGAGTAAAGTTAGACTTCTTGGCATCACAGTATTCTGTAGATATTTCATCTTCCCACAAAATGACAGCATTGAAGATGGTTTCCACTACCCAGATGGATAGGCTGGCCATGAACGCAAATCTTCTTGTTCTTAGAAAAAAAAACTTCAGAGGGTAGACAACTGCTAAGAACCGATCAACAGCGATGCAGGTGAGGAAGGCTGTGCTGCTGTAGAAGTTCATGTACATGAAGAAAGCACACGCCTTGCACAGGCCAGCAGAGTAAGTCCAGTTGTCATTATTCCACGTATAGTTAATCCACAGGGGGAGAGTGAGCGCATACAGCAGATCTGACAGTGATAAACTGAAGAGATAAATTCCTAATTCATTTTCTTTCTTTGCTTGCAGAAAAGACACACAGAGTGATCCGACATTGGCTGGAATGCTGACTATGACCACAAAGATGTAAACTATTGGAAACAAATAGTGATCCAGGTCGTGCTGTTCATCAATACACGTGCTGTTCATTTTTTTCTTTTTAACGTGGCAATTACATTAGGTCTTAGAAGCTAGACAGCAAAGTAAGTCTTGCCCCGTTTAGATTGTTCTCAACATCTAATTCTTTCTTACCAAGGCTTCTTCAATTTTTCTTTGCTTCCAGAGGTTCTGATTAGTGCATCAATGCTTAAAACAAAATGGCTGTAGGTTGCTTTCACACAGATGTCAATGGTGCGAAGTCAGAACCCAGGCACCTGGCGGTTGGCCAGAGTGGCCTGCCAGTTTTGACGAGCAGACGTCCACGAGTCTATCATCACGGAATGCTGATGGAGAAGTGTCAAGGGTCAATCTTTCAGGGAGTGGTGTCCCCAGTTTGTTTTCCGTCGTGAAACTCGGGAGATGGAGGCAAACACGAATACTTACGCCTTTAATCTTCACAGAGATTGATATCTCTTTTTAAAATGCCTTGTTTCTGCAATAAAAGATGAACTAGAATAGTTTAGGTGTTTAACAGATACATCACGATTTTGAAACAATCTTCTTTTATTTCGTTTGTTAGAGATATCAAAATCGCATTAAATTACAATAAAGGCGTTTATGAAGGAAAGATGATCTCATTGACTTCAGTAGGTGAAATCAACCTGCGATATTTTACCTGCTTCAAATGCGAATTACCCAAGGAATGCCAGATTAGAGGGAATTATATTTCTCACTGGATGTGATCTACGAACACCAGACTGAAGTTGAAAAGTCATTTTAAGAGCTAATATAGAAGATGACGAATTAACTGATATGTTTGTAATCAGTAAATGCTTTTCAGTAATAAGCTATATGGTTGTATGATTTCACATTTTTAATGCATCCTAGGTATAAGTAACTTTCAAAACCAGCTTACTAGCCAAGAAAATATATCCACAGGAAATTTGATAAAATATTTTAAACTATCACAGCTTACTGAACCTTCATATAGAATTAGATAACATTACCACTTTTCATTTTCCCTTTGCTTCCTTTATGGGTTAACTCATTTTTTCTTTCTGATACCTTGTGAAATAGGGGGCAGAATGTTCTCATTTCTGGTTAAAATCTTGTGAACATCAGTTTCCACCTTTATGCCTGGTTGTTTATTAGGTTAGTTAATGTTTTAAATGAAAGTTTGAAGTTATAGGTTCATGTAGGAATAGGGGAGCTGTCCTTTCCTCCACACTGGGGCAGAGAAACACTTTTCTCTGTCTTCCTTTGCTAGCCAGGCCCACTGGTGCTTCAGATGACTTATCTGATGGGGACGTGCACAGGAAGCTCTGTAGAGTCACTAGGTCAGAGAAGAAAGATTTGCCTTCTCTTTGCTGTGGGGCCTACATAGCATCCAAAGACTGCCTTACAAGTGTCACTGAACTCCAGCCACAAAAGAAACCTGTCACCATGAGGACTCTTGTTGTAGAGTAACTAATATCCAGAGTACATGCTATAAATATGTCATTCTTAAAACAAAATGGAGAACTGAAATCTTCTAGTTTTACCACGCATAAAAATATGAATAGAATGTGAAAAACAGCCCTTTAAATCAACATGTGTACCTTCCAGAGAGGAATAAAAAAAAAAAACTGTGATGGAAAAAGGAAGTGTCAGCTGAGATCGGGGAGGCAAGTGAGCGGGAAAGCTCCGGATTTCCGGGGGGCCGGTGCGGACCTGGAGCAGCCAGAGCCTGTGCGTGCCGAAAAACTGGGGACAGAGTGTGGCCCCATGGAGGTAGGAAGTGGTCTTGGGCTGTTCCACACACGCTGGGATCCAGGAGCCTCTGCCTTCACGTCAACAAACTTTACAGACATTTGCAGACAGCTGGACTACTTCTCCGTCTCAGCTTTGGTGCTACGACGAGCTATAATTTATTTTAAAAATCCTCCCGTATTCATGGCCTCTGGCTAGTCCTCATTTTAGAGTGGGGTTTGAGTCTACACCGTTCAAAACTCAGGTTAATAGTAAGTTAATACTGGATCTTCATTAGTCATCGCGGAAATACAAACTAAAACCACAATGAGTTACAACTACACACTTAGCAGACGAAATGCAATGAAAAAGGCAGAAAATGCCTAGCGTTGGTGAGGATGTAAAGAGCCTGGAGCATTTATGTAGCGCTGGCTGGGAACGCGGCACTTGCGTCCACCACGTGGTTCCCAGCGCCTCTTCCAGGTGCGTGCTCAACAGAAACACATGCCTGTGATTGATTACCAAAAGACTGGTGGAATGAGGACGTTCCCAGTAGTACTCTCTGCAGTATCCCTCAGATGGAATACTCATTAGCAGTACAGTAGATAAGTACATTGCTGTATATCAACACAATTGAGATCCATACGTACGTGAAAATGAGCAAATGATTGCTACATGTGATAACATGGCTGAAGTTCAGAAACATAGTGCAGAGTGATAGAAAAAGGCAGGCACGAAGGAGTGCACACTGTCTGATTAAACGCCAGATAAAGCTGACCTGTGCTGTCAGAAGTCAGTGTGGTGGTGCATCTGCTGAGGGCTGGATGTTCTGGGAACTGCATTCAATGGCATGCGTACTTGGAATTTATGTTTCACTAGAACTCTGTGTTATGTACCATAATCCTGTATTACACATAAAGAACTGAGCCACATATTAAGCAGTTAATCCTAAATGATGTCTTTGGTAGAACTCAGACACAATCCTTTATTGTAATGTTAGAGCGTCTTAACTCTGAATTATTTTGTCTTTTGCCTTTTGTACAAAAATTCCTTAGAAATCTGAGGTATTTTTGGAACAATGCAGACTGGCTTTGTTGAGAAGGAAGAGAATATTTTCTATTTTGCATCTAAATAGTAGCACGAATAGATTAGCACAAGATCTCTAGCTGTAACAGTTCTAATTGAAGAAAATGGCTTATGAAAAATAATCTCTACAAATTACAGGTGAAACAATCCCATGTTTTTTAGAATACATCACTTTTATGTTCTCCATATGATTACATGGGCTTCAAATAAACTTGTAAGAATCCCCATCTCATATCATGTCCTCACACCTGATGACAACGTGTTGTTATGTTTCTATATATCTATCACCATGTTTCCTTTGAAAGGAAAAACGTGTTTCTTTTCAACAAGTTGTAATGGATAATATAACAGTTTTACCTAGATTGGCTTTTATTCTTCCTAGATTAGCCAATATCTTATTAGCACACTAAGAAAAAACAGTTCTGAGTCATAAGGCTGAATTTTGAAGTCTATTGTTTAGTTTAGGAATCCTCTGTGAATTGTTTTAAAGTTGAAATTATCTTGCACGACTCATAATATGTTGATGAAAAAAATGTTAAGTCCTATCGCTAAATCTATCAACCAATCATCTGTCTGTTACAAGTCAGAAGAACCATTGTGCATTTCCCTCCCTTCTCAACAAAGCTGAACTGCATTATTTCAGACAACCAGGTAAGGTGTCATATTAAACACGAGAGAGAGAGGAAGATGGAGAGAGAGATCAGGCAATCAGGCAGTGGTTACGTTAGGAAGAGGCTGGGTAATGAGTTGAAGAGGGCATTTTGGGACCTGAGAATTTGTGATGATCTTTTTGTTTCTTGATGAGAGTGTTTATTCCAAAAACTAGTTCCGTTTGTAAAAGTTAACAAGCTGTTCACTTTAGGATATGTGCATTTTTCTGTGTGTATGTTATTGTGATTAAAAAGCTGAAAAGGCCCTGGCTGGTGTGGCTCAGTGGATTGAGTGCCAGCCTGGGAACCAAAGGGTCACCAGTTCGATTCCCAGTCGGGGCACATGCCTGGGTTGAAGGCCACGTCCCTAATAGGGGGCTGTGTGAGAGGCAGCCACATATTGATGTTTCTCTGCCTCTCTTCCCCTCCCTCTAAAAATAAATACAATTTTTTTAAAAAACCTGAAAAGTAAAATCAAAGTATGTGAGATGAGATATAAAGAATCTTCACAGTCAATATATGTTTTATCTGCAGATGGAATTCATATGCCTTTCTCAAAAAGGATATCATTTAACTTTCTCCCTCACCTATAAAAAACAATTCATAAAAACAAAAAAATGATTTCAATAATATGAAAATGAATGCACCAAAAATTTTTATTATACAAAAAATGAAGATTTTTAAGCACCAGGAAGAAGTAAATACAAATCTTCCCCTGAGGAAAGCTCCCCAACCCAGGCTTCAAAGAATTCTCACAGATAGACTTCTACCAAATATCAGCTCATTAAGAGAGAGAGAGAGGGAGAGAAGCCACTGTGTGGGAGGTTCAGCAAAATAAAAAATGAAGAGCACCGGATCCACAAAAGCTTTAGAAAGAAAATTAATAGACATACAACACAGAAGAGGTGTGACTGGCAGCTGTCTATAGAATCCTCCGGTCTATGAAGCCCAGCAAATCCCAACTAGCATTAAAATCCAACAAACGAAGATGGGAATCCACACTTCAACACACTGCAATCAAGCTGCAGATCAAGAACAAAACTAAGAGAAAGAGCTGGAGAGGAAAGATGCACTAACTACAAGGTAAAATTCAGACTGCCAAATACTTCTCAACAGCAATAATAATAGAAACCAGAAGACAGCAGATTACTATTTCCAAATAGCTAAGAAAATATGTCATCCTATACTTGTGCACCGAACAGAACTAAATTTCAAAGCAGAGTGAAAATAAAGTCATGTTCAGATAAACTACCATTGAGAAGACTTATCCCCATAGTCCTTACTGAAGAAAGGCTGTCAGGGAAGAAGGGAAACGACACTAGGAAACAGTCCGTGCTGCGTGAAGGAGTGAATGTGGTATGCAGGACGGAGCTCTGATGAGTGCACAGCATCCCGTCCATGAAGGCCCCTCTGTCTGGGAGAACACCTGGACCACGTGAACGTCCTTTCTCGGGACAAGGACTGAGAGAGCTGAGTGATGGCCTGTGGATGCCCCTCCCTCCTTTATCCATGGGACTCAACAAATATCTTTTCTCTCTAAAGAAAAGATAAGATGAATAAAATGGAAACAATAATTTTAGGAGGACTTATACAACTATCAAAGGAAGAAATTTCTTTCTGTGTAAAAACATTTCCTGTCTTGACGGAAACAACCACAGACGGAATGGTTTGATAAAGCAGATACTGGGTGTCTTCTCTGTGGGTAAAAAGGCAGTGGTTGTGGAGGGTGTGTGTGTGGGCTGCTCTGGAGCTGGAAATGCTCTCAGCCGTCCTCGGGGAGTGTCTGACCGTGGTGTCTTCACTTCTCTAAGTTTTAATTTTCACAGGGTAAGATAGTACCTACTTCATAGAGTTTTGAGAATTAAATGGCATTAGGACATGAAGCAAAGTACCTAGCACACGGTTAGATTTTACTGTAGACTAGCTAAAAGGACGTCATCTCTGGCCATCTACCCAGAGTCTAACAGAGAAGCCAGAGGCATTCCAAGTGCACTCTGGACAGTAACATTTTACATGCCATACCAGCTCTGCAGATAATAGTTGTTAAATTAATTTGTGTGAATCTGAGATTTTAATGGAATACATAATTTTTATTACTCATACATCTTTTCAGATAGTATGCTCATTAATCAAACTTGGAGAAAAATTATTTTTAGAACCAGTTCTGAGAAATGTGGAGGAGTTTTCGATTTTTTTTTTGATTGTTACCCATGGCCAAGATAATCCACAGGATATTAAAATACATCTGTTCTTAAATATATCTGATCTCCTAAAATAGTCCAAATCATTGATGACAATGATTGAAACATAAAATGTTTGTCCTCATTGTTATGGGAAACACTCACCTTTGCTTATTATTTTAATAGCTACTAATTAAGACTCTACTATGTGCCCGACACTTATTAATAAGGGAAGTATGATTTCCAAACTTTACATTATTTCTTATGGTATAAAAAGTATCACTAGACCATTGTGCTGATGAGGAAATGGTGGCAACTCATTCCACAGCGAGGGCCTCTCTAGGCTATTGAGCTGTTTTTCTGACCACTTATTTCAGTTTGCCCATGTACTGCTTCTTGAAGAGGAAACAGAGCAGATTCTTCTTCTGTCTATGGATTTTTTTACCTAACTAACTGTAAACGCCAATTTTGACATCGTGTGACCACTGCTCAAAGCAGAGGGATATGTGTCATCCTCGCTTCCCTCTTACGATGCTCTGCAGTGCCGCGTACACCCACCCTAAACTAGAAAAACGGTTGCAAATGCCACTGACAATCATGCAAAAGTATGCTATTTCCTTAAAGGCCTCATTTCATTTTAAAATTTTATACTTACCAATGTTTCTTGGGGCGACGATTTTGTGAAATCAGGAGCCAGATAAGTCGGCTTGCATCAAGAAGAGAAACCCACACTCCGGAGCAGACAGGAAATTGCACTTATATTTCAGCACCAACCAATGAGGAAGGAGCACCTTAACAAGAAGGATGCCCCTTAGCTAATGCTGAACCAAAAAAGTTTCCTAAATACCTTAAAATGTGTTTTATTTATTATCTACTGTAGGATGATTTTATAACTTGCTTTTCTATTTGCATGTGAATTACAATTGTGTGCCAAAGTTATTTGGGAATTATTTAATAGAATATGTTAGAATTCAATTATTCATCGACTCATTCATTCATTTGTTCTGTCAACAAATATCTGTCTCTATTATACACGTAGGGCACAGGGCTGGGAGATATTTAAGACCTGGGTATAGCCCGTAAGAGCTTATCACCTAATGCATGAGAAAGGTATGTGCGATAAAAACCATAACGAATGGCAAAAATGCTCCAAGATAGGATAGGTACAAAACCATAGGATGAGTCATTGGATATGTGAGACAGGAGAGGATGTCATAGATGGAATCAGGGTGGTCAGCATCCTTGGGGAAAAAAAGCAGAGGGAGGGTGGGGGCTGGGTGGATACTGGATTAGCTATATAGCATTGTATTGCAGAAACATTTGCTCCTTTGAATCTTGAAATAGACAATGACCGCTGAAACCATGCTGAAACTAGTTGAACTAACTGTTTTTGGAAAAACCAACAATTTTATGAAACTTGCGAATGTGCGTATGAAAGACGTAGATGGTTATAGTGACCACCCGTGTAGCACTGGAGCGCAGTGACCGCGGCGGCCAGATCTGTAAGTGCTTTAATATGAAGCGAAATTAGCCCCTAGAACTGTTCAGATATAACAAAGTCAGACAGCACTTTTGAACTTTGCTATCTTAAACTTTTATTACAAATGAAGGGGAGTATATTACTTAATAAAGGCAGAATTAATTTGAGATAGAAATCTTTAAATTAAAAAACTGTAATCAGGACAATGTGAGTCTATTTTTGTAAAAGAATATTAGAGGTTGTTGTTGGTACCTTTTAAAAAGTCTCCCTGAGGATAGGAAAGATATCTTGTGGTATAACCGTGACTTTTAATCTTGAGGTTTTCAGGATATAACAGGAATGTAAAGGTTTTCTATGCTTCCTTTGTAGGTCTTTTGTAGAGAATAATAAAGTAATAGCTTATAATATATAAAGTGCATGAGAACTTGCCAAGCAATTGGGCATATAGTAATGTAAGAATTCAGAATACCTTATATTTTTACTGAAATAATGAAAAATTTAAGTATAATGTGAAAAGCTAATAATAAAATCCTTAAGCCTTTACAAAAATTAAAGTAGTGGTTTCCGATTACGCACTCGAATTCTCGTTTTTGCTAGGTTTTCACATCTGCTTCTCTGTTGTATCTGCACACGGGTATTTCGTGACTCAGTATCTCCTGTTTTAGCTCAACAGACTATACTGTTGCTTTTAGGAAAGGGTATTTTTTATATCAAATATTTATGTGTTTTGCTCTTCAAAAAAAAAGGATGTAGTTAAAAAAACAGAAACATAAACTTTCACTTTTGATTAAATAGGAGAACTATGGCTGACTTATGTCGAAACATAAGACATTTAATAATTTTTATTACATTTGCTTTTTACTTAGTCCAGGATATTGGGAAACACTGTCTTTCCAACCACAGGGTTATGAAACGAAGAGTTGGAAATTTGAGAGCTGTTGAGTCTCTTGTGCTACTTGAAACACCAACATAAGAAAAAGCCAATTAGCAATGATTCAAAGCACCACCTTCAGGGGGTTTGTATTTCTGGTGTGCCGGCGATCTGGTCCTCTGAGCCCACAAAGTGGACACCAGCACTGGCCAGTGGCAGGGCACTCGGGCCACCCCTGTGGAAAAGGGGAAGGGAACGTGGTTCTGCCCAGTTCCAACTTCTCCACGGGGCTGACGGCACAAGAACCGAGTCTGCTGACGAAAGGGCCTTGGTGAGGCTGCCTTGTCGGCTCGGTGCAGCTTCAAGAGTTAAAGCAGCATTTGTTTCTTAGAAGGAATTCTTGGGAGCAAAGTGGGAGGTGGAGGCGGGGTGGGGGAGACATTCCTAGGTCTTGAGTTTTAAAAAAATTAGGCAACTCAGGAGAATGGAAAGGACTTGAGAGAATATCTCTTGAGATAAGGCAAAGCTTCCCACCCGCAAGAACAGAAAACAGTGTTTTTCTGCGTGGAGGAGGTGGGGCTCAGGGTTGTGAGAGAGAGAACAGTCATGAGAGCTCAGATGCAGTGGTCTGAGATGGGGACCCTCCATCTTCACTGCCTGCTTCCCCCCCTAGCAGCCCTGAGGTGGGCGTTGGGTGACAGTTACCCAGGTGAGCTGCACGGGCTGGGGAGGAGAGTGAACCTGTGTCTCATGTCCAGGGTGAGGTCTGGATGGGTGGCAAGACTCATGAACATGGGTGTGAGTGGCCTGAGACTGCCTCGTCAAGCTCCCTGTGCCCGGCACAGCCCAGGCCAGGTAGAATGGTTTCTGGAAGGCCCTTCAGGGGAACAAAAGTGATGGACGACCTCAGCCCACTTAATGCGTGCTTCTAGTGGCCCCGCCTGTCATCGAAGCAGCTTTTCAACTACAGAGGAGGGGCACTCCGAGTGAGTCCTGCATGAGACTCACTGAAAACCCCGAATGAGGGCATCTGAGGCCAGCACTGATAGCAGCCTTGGGAGTCAAGGCTTGAGCGACTGCCTTCCAGCTTTGGCAACACGCAGACTCCTTGGATCGTAGGTGGTGTTATGGGCTGAATGGTGTACCCCTACCCTTCTGCCAAAATTCATGTTTAAATCCTAACCCTCAGTAGCTCTTAGTTTAAGTGTACTTGAAGGCAGGGCATTTAAAGGGGTAAGTTAAAATGAAGCTGTTAGCATGGCCCTAATCCAATACGACTGGTGTCCTTCTAAGAAGGGATTTGGACACACAAAGAGACACAGGGACATGCATAGCACATAGGAAAACCACTCGAGGACACAGAGACAGGCAGCCATCTGATACTCAAGGGGAGAGGCCTCAGAAAAAGCACACTGACTGACACCTTGATCTTGAACTTCCCAGCCTCCAGAACTGTGAGAAAATAAATTTCTATTGTTTGAATCACGAATTCTGTGGTATTTTGTGACAGCCTAAGAACATTACTATGGGTGGGACCCAGAGCAAAGAGAGGTTGGACTCTGAATTGACTGTGATTAAATTTCTACCACCTTGGCAGAATGGCAGATTGAAACAGAATTTTATCTGAGTTACAGAAAGATAACATTTTATTGCTTGCATCTGTGGTTGTGTCCTGAGTCTGGAATCCGCAGGGTTAAGGTTACATATTTGACCCAAGGTGAGTAATTCAACAGACATTTGCTAAGACCTCGTATAGGGCTATTGAGCAAAGACCTTTTTCTCATTCCTTGTCAGGGGCCTAAAATGTGACTATTAGACTATTGTTCTTCTGGGTCTGGAAAGTTTTGTTTTCAGGCTTCCTTCCTAAAGATGCCAATATTCCTGGGAGGGGTAACATGTGAAGTTATCAGGTAAAACCTTGCTTGGCCGTTGCATTATGGCAAAACTCCTCGGGATCCTTTGCGTCAGTTTTCTGAGTGTGACCCCTGGAGCGGCAGCATTGACGTCACCTGAGAAAGTGTGAGAACTCCAGGTCTCGGTTTCATCCCAGGCCCCCGGAGTCAGAAGCTCTGGGGCTAGAGCTCAGCAATGTGTGTTCTGACAAGCGATTCTGATGCTCCAAAGTTTGAGAATGACGGGTGTACAGAGTGGGTGCCTAGGTAAGAGACTGTGAAGGGTGGGGGAGAACGGAACCTCTGAAAAGGGAGGGTAGTGGAAACACTTTGTGTTCGAATTCTTGTTTGTTTTGGGTAATTAATCCTATTGTCCTTTCATCAGTAATTACATTCTCTTCTGCATCATTGTACCATTAGTTCATTTGTCTCTACCTTTTGAAATAAATTTGAGCTAATATAGCCTCTCATTTCAGACTTATAAATGTTTTTGACTTCAAGATTAAGTAAGAATGTGCTTGGATATAATAATAGTTAAAGTGGAGATATGTTATCAAACTGAAGACTAGAGACTTTAATATCCTAAACACCTTTTTAGAAGATACAATATTTATTTATTTCTTGATGCCTATAAATTATATAAATAACTTTAATGCTTTTATTATCCCACTTACTAAAAAGGTCAACCAAATGTTAAGAAGACTCTAAATAGTTTCCTCTGATGTATTGTTGGTGTGCAGACTGCCAACTAGCTTAATTTTTGAAGTCAGGATAATAAGTACAAGTTCTTGTGGAAGTGTCTGTAATGACCAGGTTGCTTGTGATGGGGACAGCCAGCTGAGAGTTTAAGATTAAAGAGCCAAAATGTGTTTCACGAATTCAGGTTAAACCAAGGCATGCATTAATATTTATGGAGGTTTAATTCAAAGGATAGGACAGAGAAGAAATACAGATGCTTGGCAAAAATCTGAGTGAGCCGGGGCAGAGTGACCAGGAGCAGGCAGGAGGGACAGTCTGGAGCCAGCATGCACGGTGTGGGTTTCTGTGGCATCAGGACTGGTGAGGGTTCTGCTGCCCAGAACTCTGGGTGGCATCAAAACCCACAGAATGAGCGGAGCAAAGATTATCATGAAGATCCAAGAGCAATAGGAATACCTGAAATTTTGTAAAAAAAAAAAATAACGCTAGTCTTTTAAAGAGGATGCTAAACTATCATTGCAAAGGCGCGGTGACTGAGTAACTTAACGGCATTCACAGCACCCATTTCTTTCAGTGAGCTCAGCATCGAAGCTCGATGCTCCTTTCGAAGGGCAAAGCCTAACTTCTCTCACCTTGAGTGCGGGCTAGGCTTGGCGCCTCGCTCCTAGTGAATGGAACAAAGCTGAGGGACGGTGTGTGCTATTTTGGAGAAAGGTCAGAAAAGTGCCCTGACTTCCTCCTCGCAATCTCTCTCTTAGTCTGAGGGAAGCTGGCAACCAAAGCATGAGAAAAGGCCCACGTGTGATCCCTTGTGCAACTGTCATTTCCGTTTTTCTCACACCTTGAGGAGATTTGAGCTCTATGTCCAGCAGCCCAAGGCCTTCTTTTTCAGCTTACATTTCCTGTTTGCCTGTTTGTTTTTTATTAAAAACTTCATTGTCTAATGGTTTCCTGAGCACAGAATATAAATTTGAAATGAGAGATATTTTCTCTAGTGAAGAATTACTTTGGTGTATGAACTAAGAGGAACTAGTGGTTTGTCCTGGCAGCCAGGCTACTTTTTCTGTTAAATACTTTGTGTTTCCGCTTCTGCAGGTTTCACACATTGCACAAATATTTGTGGCTTGACTCCCAAGGACAAAGCGGGACGATGAGCTAGGATGACTTATGCTGGGGACAGCTGCAAGTTCCTAATTTCACGTACATGGTATTTTCCTCTCTTATAAGCTTGGTACTTCCCATCTAGTGACATTATTATACATATGTTATGAACATATTTATAGAAATAAAATCCCAGGGTTGGTAGAAACTTAGCGTTTACTTGATGTCTCACCCTTGGTGTCACAAGCATATGTCCGTGATACAGTCTTTCCTATAAGTCAGTTGGGCAACTGCTCCCCTTGCTGTCTGCTGTGCAGCCCGGCACCAAGGAATACACACGAGTCACACACAGTAACTATGCCGTTCACTCAGCTTTTACTGAATGCAGGTTCACTTGAAGTAGAACATCATCACACATCAATATCCTACTCACACTCTGACAATCTAGGAGAAATATAACACACACACAGCAGTCAATGGGGAATAATGAATCCAAGCCCCAGAGTCTCAGTCTGCAGGTCCGGGAGACAGCACGGTGGGCAAGGGAGTTGTCAGCGTCTTTCAGGGAAGGCTGTCTGGAGCCAGGTGGGCAGCAGGGCAGACGAAGTCCTCAGGCCGGCGGGGCAGAGCCTCCGGTGGCCGATGCTAGGGGAGATCAGAGGGGAGTGGAGCGGCACCCTGCTGTGTGGAGCTCGGCTTCTCAGCAGTGGTCGGGAACTCACCTCAGTTATACCTTGAAAGTGGTGGATTCCACCTTTCTGGGTCTTTTTGATAAGTGCCTTGGCACCCCTGATGCCAAGTGGGGAGTTTGCCCAGGGACTTATGGGTGGTACATGGCTGTTCTGCTTGACACCCCTGATGTAACAGAACCACTGGGTTCTATTGCTCTGGGTTCTATTGCCTGCTGCCAATAAGAACTGTGACTCCCAAATGCCAGGGTCTTATGAAAAGGAAACTATTATTTAAAAATCAAGCAGGTTTAGAATAATGGTGGAATTCTGCTATTAAATCCTATGTTCTTCAGAAACAAAAACCCCACAGACACACACAGCCCTGTCCCCTCCCCGCCTTGCCAAACCAGGCCAGTCAGAGGTACCATCTTTCATGAAAAGAAATATAAGTCTGTAGCTTAGTTGGGAAGATTCCCATCTGTATTCCAGCTTTTTCCAGTCATCCATGCTCAGCTAGCTAGTCTCCTGCTCTTAATCCAAAACCGTATTCTCATGGTAGGTGGGGGGGGGGGTGTCGGGGGGCGGTTGGGGATCCTTCTGACCAGGTGGCCAAGACTCTGCATTGCTGCTCCATGGTCAAGAGGCTCCTCCTTCCCCAGCCACATGGTCAAGAAGGCAATGGCTCCCCTGTGCCTGGGTTTAAATCCCAGCATGGATCTTCCTCTGTTACCCCATTTCCCACTCCTCACACACTGGGTTACACCTGCCAGGAGTCTGGTTTCTTCTGCTTTTCTTGGCTGCCATTGTTAGTCTAGACAGGTGTGGCTAGCAGCCTTCCTGCTCTCCTGAAGCACAGCAAGCCCCTCGGTACACCGCATTATGGGTTAGAGTCAAGCCCATCTCCCTGGCTCTAAGCACAGGCACAGCTTTTAGCATTACTAAAACACTGGCCAAGTTCTTCAGATATTCAAAGTAACTCTCAGTGGCCCTGCTCACTTCCCTCATCTACCAAGCAATAGCTGTGGGGACTATCTCTGATTTTGGGGGGGACCTCTAGCTCAGCACCCGGTTACACTGATGCCAAGTGTGGAATTTCCCCAGGAGCCTATCTATGGGTGGGCCCGCTTTGCAGACATAGCTGCTCCGGCCAAGGCGGAGATATCTTAAGTGTGTCTCCTTGCCAGATGTGTCTGCTCTGGCTTAGGCAGTTCCTTTCTTGAACCAAAGTGTCATGGCTGACTGACAGTCATTGGTTGACATGAATGACTCCTCTTTGTTTTATATACATTATACTATCTTGATTGGACCAATGCCATTTTATTGGTCCTGCTCTTCACACTTGCCTTTTCATCTACTGGTGCTCCCGCTCATGCTTAACACACTGTGTCAGATGGATCAGAGTGAGTTCTGGGAAGGTAAGTCTTTGGAAGCTGGATAGTTACTAACTTGTATCATAGAATGGCGGCAGTAGGGAAGGTAGAGAGTTCCAATATGTGTGGTGCTGGGCAAACAAGAAATAAAAGAAAAGAAGTGATCCAAATATAGGGGACTGTATAACTTACCACCCAAACCAGAACACTTTTGAGGATGAAAGGGGCACTGTTTATAATTATGTTGGGACAATAAACACAGCTGGCACTCTCCTTGGGAGCTAATTAGACCTACAGTAACTTAAAAAGAAAGAGCAAGTATAGCTGCTTTCTCTGTAGCCTCGCAGAGACTCTGCAATTTGCTCCAGTGCCAAGGAAATCCGACATCTCAGACCAATGCTGGATGTGGTATAAATCCCAGGGTAATTCACAACTTCCCCGCCAATCTAAATATACAGAGTCACCATAATGGAGAACCTTGTCACCTACTGTTTTTCAAGCGTGTAACACACTCAGCTACAATTGACCGAGTGCCTATTACCTTACTTGTATTTAATCATGTCCCCATGCAGCTGCTCTTCCCATTTCATCTTACAGGAGAGGAAACAGGCTCAGAAAGCCACGTGACTCGACCAAGGTGACAGCTGGACTGGCGCTCGGTTAGGGGCTGCCAGCCCCTGGGTCGGTCCACCCTCCGGCACTGCCACCGACTGGCCCGTGGTAGATGTGCTCTGAAATTGGCGGTAGAGGGCATGGTAGGGCCTTCCCTACCTAGTTGCCTTGTCAGGCCTTGAACGTCCTAAACCGGGGAGGACCGCGGAGAAGCATCTGAGTGAGCACACAATAAGGCCGGTGCCGGACCCTGACAAAGCTGAACAGGCTCGCTGGGCTCTCCCACAGCAGTCTCGGCAGTCTCCGCGACCTGTTGCCCGCACCCAAGATGGCGGCAGGGGCGTCCGCAGCCTCTTGCCCTTTCCCATCACGGCGGCGACCGGACCCGCCTCCCCGGGCACCTGAGTCATGTGACCCACACAATGGCTGAGAGCCTACTCCGGGCTTCCCAGCAACGCCGAATGAAAGCTATGACGGCCGCCGCGGGTTCGGCGGGCCGGGCCGCGATCCTTCTGCTGCTGTGCGCGCTGCTGGCGCCCGGCGGCGCTTACGTGCTCGACGACTCCGACGGGCTGGGCCCGGAGTTCGATGGCATCGGCGCGGTCAGCGGCGGCGGGGTGAGCGGCGCGGGGAGGAGTGCGCGGGCAGGGGGGCGCCGGAGCCCGCCTCGTCCCGCCCCACAAATCCCAAGTCTCGGCCCGTCTCCCGGCGGGCGCCCCTGGCTCGGCGGTGCCTGCGCGCCCGCTGCGGGGCTGGGATCCGCGCTTGCTCGTCTAGGATGAAGCTGTAGAGGCAGTAAGGTTTAAGAGATGAGCATCTAGAGGTCCACCGAATGACAGGTGTAGAAAGTGACATGGCTGGGCCCTGAACTTTCAGCCTGGGCACCGAGCCGGGGCTGTGTTAGCGCAGAGGGCGCTTCTGGAGGGTTGCTGCAGAAATCCTGGGAGCCGGAGAGCCTCTATCCCGGAGGCGGAGAGGATGATGCCCCAGTGAGATTCTTTGGCTGTCCCTTTTCCGTTTCAGAGAGGTGGGTTGCGGAGTCAGAAGCGAAGTACTGGACCGCTAGCGCAGGCAGGGTCCACCTGAGCTCTTTCAGAGGGGCCAGTGCAAAATAGTTTTGTTTTTAAAAATTATTTTATTTTTCTATTACAGTTTGCATTCAACACTATTTTGTATTAGTTTCAGCGGGTAGACATTCACATACTTTACAAAGTTTTCCCTCTGATAATTTAAGTGCATCTGGTGCCATAGATAGCTATTACGATATTGTGGACTATATTCCCTGTGCTTTACCTTACATCCCCAAGTCTATTTTGTAATGACCAATTAGTATGTCTTAATCCTATCACCCTTTTTTACCCTGTCCCCCAACACCTCTCCCCTGTGGCAACCATCATTCTGTTCTCTGTATCTTTTAAGTCTGAAAAGGTTTTTACTGGAGGCAGGACAGGTACCTCTAGACGTCTTTAGTAAGGCAAGAGGCCTGGAACCATCTGGGACTTTTTTTAAATAGCGGGCTATACTAGTATCAACTGATCATCTAGTATTGCTGGAGGGCTGTGTTGCCTACGGATGGGCAAGGTGTGAGTTGCCCAATAGGACTTTCAGTACCTCGGTACATCATTTTTGTGCGCAAGGAGGGGGAGACATTGGTTCAACAGCAAGGACAGTGGCTAGCCACCGTTAGGGGGGGCCTAAGAATCACCTGGTGTGCTTGTTGAAATGCAGATGCTGGCCACCCCCCAACCCCCATTGAGACGTAGCCTGGAGTGGGGCCTAAGAATCTGCATTTTAACAAACACACCATTTGATTCTCACACTGAGTATTGAGCGACAGTTTTTTTTTCTGGTTCAAGGATCTCTGGAGTAAGGAATGAATTTTTTTTAAAACAAACTTTTAATTTTAGAATCGTTTTAGGTATGCAGGAGAGTCATCAGGGACCCTGCAGCAGTTTCTCCTGTTATCAGCAACCCACATTAGTATGGTACATTTGTCACAAGCAATATTGGTAACATTAATGGAAGTTCGTATTTGCCTTCATATTTCCTTAACTGTTAGCAAATGTTCTTTTTTTCTGTTCTGGAATCCTATCTAGCATACCAGTTACATTTAATTGGCATGTCTCCTAAGTCCTCTTTTGGCTGTTGCAGTTGGGATGAGCCAGTGTTATGTATGTGAGGGAGACAGGAGGACCACTCCAGCTTCATGCAGAATTGTGTGGGCACAGCTGATGATTTCCTTAGCCTTCTGGTCACGCTGTCAGGTGGCCTCCAGGCGTGGGAATTTGCAGCATGACTGTTCTTGGCTCCAAACCAAATTTACCTGATTTTTGAACCACAATTGTCGCCACAGGTGGCAAACACAAGACCTGTGGGCCAGATCTGGCCCTCCACCTTGTTTTATCTGGCCCAGCACCTTGTTTCTACTCATTGGCAGCGCCGAGCTCCTTGCCCCTAGTTAAGGAGTAGTTACATTTATACAGTCTTAAAATCACATTCAGCCCTTCGAAGGCAACTGTGAGGCTGATGTGGCCCCCAGTGAAAATGAGTTTGACACCCCTGTATGAAACCTTTGACTGGTCTTTGTTTTATTCTTGGTAACCTTTGGGTCTGTAGGGTTTATGGTGGTGGAGCTTTGAGTGGGAGGGATTTTCTTTTCCGTACACCAGATCAAAGCTACAGCTAATTTTATTTGAAAATGTTAATGCTGAATTCTTGAATGGGTTGTTTGTTGGGTTGAATCAGATGGAACTTGCTCCCTCAAATGAAATTCAGAGCTAGCTTGCTGGGTAGATGTTTTATGCTAGTTTCAGTAGGTGGATAACCAGTGCTGTGGCTGGACTGGTTCTTATTATGATTGCAGTGCACTCAGCAATAACCGTCAGGAAACTTGGGGTGGGGGGGAAGGTTCATTACTCACAAGTCCTGGAAAGCAGAAGGTGGATTGCTCCATAGCTCACTGGACACCTGGGACCACACACTGAGTCTGCAGGTGAGGAAGAGAGAGAGGGGGTGTGTGGCTTGAGATGTCTGCTTTTATTGGGTTGCAGGTGGGCGCCTAGTATTTTGCAGACTCCCTCTGTTGGTGAATTTAGACTTAAAAGCCCCACCTCAACCTGCCTCTTCAGTTGTGTGGCTGGCAGTGTGTTTATTTGAGACAGCCATCTTTGAAATGGATGCTTCTTTGAAGTGGATGCCACAGTCATCAAAGCTTAAGTCAGGCAGTTGTATCACAAAAAAAGAAGAAACCAACTCTCAGGGTTTCCTATCAATTCATCCTTCATGCTGAGGCATCAGAGTCAATGATGAGGATATTAACTGCCTGGGGAACTAATCTGCTGAAAGTCAGGGATAGGGCCCATTGTAACCTAGAAAATACTCATCTAAATAGGATTATACTGACACTCCTATAAATAATTGTATAGGCAATAGTTTGAAATCCAGTGCATAGCCATTGTCCCAAGTTTGCAGGGTCCTGCCATGAAATCAGGCCAGTGATCTAGGGGTCTTAGGAATCTGTTCACTGGTTTTGGTAATACTGGGAAATGTTTTAACTTTTTGGGCCAACTGGTGTAAGTAGGTTTGAGCCTATCCTGAGTTGGTAGATTGCTCCATATCTCCCCGAACCAGTCTCTTAGTCCTGAGAATAGGTCAGTTCAGTCTCAAGGTGGTGCCTCTTCTCAGGAGGTGGTGGTGCAGGTGGGCCCCCAAAGTTAGGCCTACATGGTGTAGGTATTTGTGATGCTAAATCAAGTGTTTAAACTTGCTGAACATGGCAGTCTTTGATTATGCTTACCTCAGTTGAAAAGCATTAAACTGAGAATTGTTTCATAACTCAGAGTAGGTGGATCTTATCTATTTTGATAGTCTTCCTGTGTAGTGCGTTACACATCTTAGAAGCTCAAATACTGATTAAACGAACAGGGTTGCAACACATTATTTGCACACCATTTTCAACTTCTTTGTGGAGTCCCTGGTGCCTAGCACGGTTTGTGGCGGTAAGTGTTTGGAATGTTCTCATTTACTCTTCATGTCTGATAGGGAAGGCGGTGTGGTGTAGTAGTCAAGAATGTGGACTTAAGAGCAGATTGCCAGGCGTCCGTTCTGGGCTCTGCCACTCCCTGTACAGCCTTGGGAAGGTGACTTAAGCTTTCTCTGTCTCAGTTTCTTTTCTGGGGTCACAGCGATACCTGTAATACCTGTGTCATAATGTGCCTGGTAGGAATGTTATGAGGAAATATGTAAAGTCCTTGGGATGGTGTTAGGTGCGTGACTAGTTTTAGTTAACATCACCCTGGTTCATAGATCAGGAAGGAGGAAGTTATCCCGAGGACGTTGAGCGAACAGGTGTTCCACTGTGTGTATGCAACACCCCCCGTTTTTTGAGAACTTATTACATGGCAGCTACTGTGCTCAGGCTCCCTCTTGTGCTGGCTGGAAAGAGCTCCAGGCCTCATCACAGACTGTGATTGGTAATTTGGTAATTTGTTACTGCTTGATGGGGATTTCCACATTTGGCTATTCTACCCTTAACTGGCTATTCTCATTGGTTGATCCTTTTGCAATGGGTGTGACTAGGGGCTTGCAGTAGTGCGACAGTGTAGTGTGTTTGTTTAAAGTTGGTGCTTCCAGTGTTAAGGATAAGAGTGTAGAGAGGGCTAGACAACCCCCCAAAACAGCAAAACACACCATAAGGGCATAATGCAGGGCAGAAGCATTGTTTACATTGGGCCAGGTAGGTTTGTGTGCATATAGAATGTTCATCCTCTGAGTGCCTACTTAAATGTTTGAGCCTCTGCTTGTCTGTAAACTATTTGGCAACAGTGACCATCTTATTAAAAACAATTTGTGTATCTGATGCCTGTCATTTATTGAGAGCTTACTATGTGCCAGTTACTGTGCTAAATCCTTTACATCCGTCTTATTTTATCTTAGAACAGCTGAACGAGTATGATAACCCACGCCAGTGGTTTGCCCTCGGTCACACAGCTTGTAAATGTTGGAATCAGGATGCAATTAGATTGCCTGTACCAGCACAACAGATGATAATGTAAAAGATATTAAGTAAATGTGCATTGAACAAGAGAGTAAATGGGATCTGAGCTTAAATAAGACATAATCTCTGTCCTCGAGGAATTTCGAAGTGAAAGAGGAAAGCAGTGATTAGGACTCAGGGTGAAAAGACTTACGGTAGAGCTATGGGCCTGATGTGGAGGGAGTCCACAGCAGAGGCACCTGCTTCGAACCATGGGGCGGGGTGGGGGGAGCAGGGAGCAGCCGGATCCTGCCTTGGGGAGTGTGAGCAGAAGGCTGAAGGATGAACTGGCCTTGGCCACATGAGGATGTGGAATGCATTTTCGGAAGAAAGAAAAAGCAGTTTGATTTGATTATTATCTAGATCAGCGGTCCCCAGCTTTTTTTGCACCAGGAACTGGTTTCGTGGAAGACAGTTTTTCCACGGACTGGGGTTGTGGGGATGGTTTTGGGACAATTCAAGGGCATTACATTCTAGCTCACCTGCTGTGGTGGGGCCGGGGGGTTGCGGACCCCTAATCTGGACTGAAGATGTAGAGTGACAAGGGATAAAGTGTCAGAGCTAGGATGCAAATAATTGAGGGTTTGGGTATCAGATTGAGCAGTTTGAACTTTATCCCGAAAGCTCTCGGAGGAGAGGGAGGTCTTGGTAAGTTTACACTGAGCAGTCTCATGATGAGATTTGTGTTTTGTGTAAATTAATCTGGCAAATGGTGTAGAGAAGAGAATACAAGAGGCAGATGGGAGACTCGGAGACCCCTGAGGCTACTCTAATAATTGAGGGGCCTGGATGAAGGCAGCTGGGGTGAAGAGGAAGGGATGGACTTTTTGAGACAGTAAGGAGGCCTTGGTGACTGAAAATGGATGGGAAGTGGGGTGAAAGGGTGACCCTAAGTTTATGGTTAAGGCAGATTGTTGTTCGTTACTAAGATAGCAAATGCAGGAGAAAGAACAGATTTAGGACAGAGTGGCCATGTTTGGTTGGGGATGTGTTGTACTTGAGGTGGCTCGAGTGTCGGTGGCTCAGTAAAGGCTGGGGAGGTTTTGGCTGTCAGGGAGACAGATACGGTGCCGCAGACATGTCAGAGGGAGCACACACGAGAGTATAAACGGCACATTGAGTTCCATAAAAGTCAAGCATCTTGTCATTGTCATACGCCTGGCAGGGTGTCAATGGCTTGAACCTATGGTCCATCTGGAAGTGATGTGCCAGTGTTTCGTGATAAAATTTACTTCTTTTCTTTCCCTTGGGATACGTTATTGCTCCGTCCCTGGTTTTGTGGTTTCTTCGTTCAAGCAGTCGTCAGCCATGGTTACATGTGGTCTGGTGTTGGTCCCTGTGCTTCCACCTCTGTCTTTCCATGCGTTCCGACGCCAGTCTTGCGTGAGGTTTTCTTAGTGCAGCTTGGTCTGGGCCTCATCGTGTAGTCATTCGTAACAACAACAGACAGCACTGACGAATCTCTAATGAGGAAGAGGAAGGTAATGGTTCCTTTCAGTGTCTCTACTTGTAACATGTCCCTGCAGGATGTTGGGGGTGAAGTTACCTGAGATTCATCCTTCCTACCCTGGCCCCCAGAAATGGTAGTTGACACATGGCTTTAAGACAGAGAACTCAAGTTTCATTGCTTATAGTAACCACTCCCTGAGCCCAGGCCCTCAAGGTAAATTTGTAATCATGAGGTTCATCAGTAGAATTAACAAGCTTACCTCCTAGCCAGCCCCCGTCTCAGTAGAAGAGAAACTTGCTTCTTGCTTGGAACCTGTGTTTTAGCTATTGGACAAACAATAGCCTCATTTGCCCAGTGTGGGGCAGTGAAACAGATGCTGGCAAAAAATTAAAACAAAACAAAACAACCTGGGAAATGACTTCATACAGCTCAGCTTTGCCTAAGTGCTGGCTACATATGGGTGGGGTGCATAAAGCAGTATGAAAAGTATTCATGATTGGATTTGCTTCATTCATACTTTTGAAACTTTTTTTTTTTAGGCAACCTCTCGACTTTTAGTAAATTACCCAGAGCCCTATCGTTCTCAAATATTGGATTATCTCTTTAAGGTAATGGAAAAATAATTGTTTAATGGAACCTGTGATATTTTAGAAACTATGGTGAATTTTACCCATTATTTTATCACCTTCACAATTCTAGTTTTTTTTTTAAATGGCAAATTACTTTTGGGATAAGTTGCTATGTATTTGAAGTTTTGCTTTGCTTTTCTTACCGTAAAATTGAAGGCAGCAATTAGTAATTGTGAAGTGTTTTGTCCATGATACAATGAATCACAGGTTAATACTGTTACTTTTTTCTCCAGCCAAACTTCGGTGCCTCTTTGCATATTCTAAAAGTCGAAATAGGTGGTGATGGGCAGACAACAGGTAGGAGTTTGGGAAATGGGATTCTCCCCCCAGCCCCCATCATTTGAATCTATGGCTAAACTTAATTTCAGAGGATAAATAATGCCTACATTTTTATATTGATTATTGCTTAGTAGATTGTTTCTTAATATTCTTTTTTCACTCTAGTTCTTTTAAAAAAAAGTTGTATCAAAGTATGCATTTTTTTCCCATCAGAAACAGCATTGGGACTTTAGATTGTTTATTTAGTTGAAGTAGTCAGCAATAAACAAATCTACAGTTTTCTAAAAGCTATGTTCACTAGAGAGAATATAGGGACAGTTTGAAATTATATTAAAAAGTAAAAAAAAAGCTTTTAATATTGTGTAAATGATGTAAGGTGTTATTAGCTTTAAATAAAATAGGTGGTAAAATGTAAGTCATCAGTATTTCAGGTACCTAGGTCTTTTTTTCTTTTCAAAACAAAATGACTTTTAACCACCAAATCTTCACTCTTCAATGACCATCTTGATTGACTCTGTGTTGTACATGTAGTCAGTTAAAGGTTTATGGGCCATGGTTTCCAGGAAGGAGAAAAAGGAAAGACAAAGGAATTTAGTTCTCTCAGTAATACTGTATAGCTTAGTATTCATGGGTCAGATTCCGCTGTAGCGAACTCTCGTCTGTTGTGTGTGCGCTCATGTTCCTGTTAGTGATTTGGAAGTCATTTTTGTTAAACACATACCTCTCTGTGGTAGTGTTAGTGTTGACTTTACGTTGAAAGGAACCGAGTGTGAGGATTGGGTCTTTGGAGCCCAAGGGTTCACACCCAGCACTGAGAAGCTGGATTGGAGGTGATGTGAATCTAAAGTTGGATATGGGACTTGAAAGCCCCAGAGAGACCGAAAGCCCAGCAGAATGTAGTTCCAGGAATTTGCAATTATATGAGGTGTTAACACTTCTCTTAACACTGCTTATGATAGAAATGGAAGGTGCCTACGATGCTTAAGATGATGAAAACAGATGAAATACTGTGCTTTGATCATCCATCCACAGCTTACATTATGAGACTGTTCTCCTTTGCCCCACTTCGGGATTGGAACTGGAACTCTCCTTCTGTGGGAGGCATGTGAGCATGTCAGGGAGGCGAGTGGGCCCACCCGCGGTGCACCAATCATGGAATTGCTTCCTTTCTCTTTCCCTCTCTCCCTCTCAGATGGCACTGAGCCCTCCCACATGCACTACATGCTCGATGAGAATTATTTCCGAGGATATGAGTGGTGGTTAATGAAGGAAGCTAAGAAGCGGAACCCCAATATCACACTCATGGGTAAGAAGTGAAGTTTGCCATGCTTATGCAGCCTGTTTTCCTTTAACTTTCCAATTCTGAATCATGTATGTGGAAGCCCTGTTAAAACTGAAGTACTAATAATAATGCAATTAATACTACCAGTATGCTACCAGTAGCAAAGCACGTGCCAGGTATGATTTTTTCGCCCTTACATATTATCTCTGATTTTTGTAATAATTCTGGAGCAAGGCATTATTCTTCCCATTTAACAGAAGAAGCAGTAGAGGCTTAGAGAGGTTATGCCACTGACTTAAGATCAGATAATTAGTAAATGGCAAAACTAGATTTAGAAACTGTTATTCCATTTGGTGTTTTGCTGAGCTACTTTCTTCAGCAAAATTTCCCATCAAAATTTATCAAGGGGAAATCCTATTTATAAAATTGTATATTACATGCAGTGATATATTCCAACTATTTGCAAAATTGTGTATTATATATAGTAGTAGTCCCCATTTCTAGAAGCAGTACACACAAAAGGTGTACTCAGGTGAATCTCAGGGATGTGGGGTTGGAATGATGCAGCCACAACCCCTGCCCTGTGAAGGTTAGGTCCCAGCGGCGGGATCGTGGGTGGCCCTCCGATGGGACCACACTCATTTCCAAGTTCTCCTGCAGCAGTGATCTCACTTGTAAAAAGCTTCACATGTGCACAGTGGTGACATGCTCCCATCATTTGAAATGAATTTGATTTTTTGAAATAGACTTGCGTGTTCAGGCTAGGTTCAGTGAGATTAACGAGATTTCAACAATTACATTAAAGAACAAGTATAAATTTTCCTAAATTAAACACAGAGGAGTGAGTGTGCTCCTTGTAAATGGACTTTTGTAAGAGATCCCGGAAATGTGTGGAGCAGTAAAAAGCACCATTGACTTCAGCACTTACTTGCCCACTGGGCTGCCGTCAAGGTCAGTTCTCGTTCAAGTGTAGGAAACCTGGCATGCGGAACCCTGTCTTAACCAAGCCTGACACATGGTGGACCTTCAGAACGTATTTGGCATTTCATCATTTTAAAATGCTCCATTATTTTAATGTCACATTTCTTAAGTAAATACACTTAGACATTCCTCCTGAGTTTAGAAAAATAACCATTTTGTTATTTTGATTTTGAATTTTTTTTGTAGTGAACTAGGTCGGTAACACATAAACAGTTAAGTAACTTAACTTGAGTTTATTTAATATATCAGTGACAGAATTAGGATTTAGAATTGTAATTAGTGCTTCTAGTATTCTCATTTTTCACTGAAAGTAATATTGGGGTATCTGAACAATGTGGATTATTTAATATACATCATTTAACAAGGGAATGTTTATTTCCCCTATTTGAGTCACTGGCATTTATATTGATATAAAGACAAACTAGTTTTGCTGAATTTCATCACCTACTTTATGTTTTAAGTAGCCTTAGTACTGAGTGGGGAATTTGTATGATACTTACCTTATAGGAGTGGTCAAGCATAAGCTTTTCAAAACTCTTTGATTAGCCCTTGGACACAGAAGTTGGATATTGAACATCCACTACAGTAGGTGGTAGAGATGTTAAGTTAAATTGTATATTTTTCTTTCTATTGGTAAGTTATCTTTGGGAGGGGTGTTTGTGTTTATTTCTTTTTCTTGAAAGAGCATTTGGAGTTATCTGATCTGATCTGGGGATCAGTAAGAGATTATAGTGTTGAAGGGATTTTGAGAATTTGTAGGGCGTGTAATCTTTTCTTTAGCCAGGTCTGTATTGTTTTTTTTTCTTTGTCTATGTTCTATTTTGTTTCTTTTGCTTTGTTTTCAAGAGTGCCAGCATTGTTACACCCACTCTGCCCCTCTGCAGGGTTGCCGTGGTCATTCCCTGGATGGCTGGGGAAAGGTTTCAACTGGCCGTACGTGAACCGGCAGCTGACTGCCTACTATGTCGTGACCTGGATTGTGGGCGCCAAGCATCATCACGATTTGGACATCAATTATATCGGGGTTAGTGATATATCTAACACATGCTTAACTTTGGCACACTTATTTGTAATTTTTTAAAGTGGCAGTTTGTTGACTAACCATTTTGTGTCGTGAGACTAAGTTGTTCTATTGGTGTCTGATAATAACAGAAATTAACTGCATGCAACCTTCCCATCCTCCTCTTGGCCGGTCCATATTCTTTCCACTGTGGACAAATGTACTAAGTGCTTACACTTTCAGAGCTATTTTTTAATGTTTGCTTTGGGTGTCATCCAAGCTCAAATTCTCCTTTTTCAAAGCTTTCCCTAGCTTTTCTAGTTCTTATAACAATACTTTGTGAATCAGCATGTTACAATACTGATTAATCTCATTTTCTTCTGTGATTCTCCTCTTGTTCTAAACCAGAGGGGTGGCCAACTCCCTTTAAGGACCAGGGAATAAATAAATTTAGGTTTTGTAGGTCAAAAGGTATTGATAAGGGTATTTATGTAGGTAATTATGTAACCATTTAAAATGCAACCATTTTAAACTGGAAAAATAGAGGCAGTGTGCCAGATTTGGCAGTCTGGCAGAAATCTGCCTACCCTTGTCCTAAATTGTTATTTAATGATTAAAAACATGTAAAACGTGGTATCTTGTTTTTCTAGCTGGTCTGCCGGCAGGCTGGAGGCAGGCCTCAGACTGCGTTGTACCCCACAGAGCCCGACGCCACACGTCTAGTGGGTCTCCATACACTTCTGTTTATTAATGTGCCACCTGTCAAATCCGACTTTAAAAGTTTTCTTGCAATCCACAGGCAATTATTTAGTTCCTGCTGTGCTGCAGGTACTATGACTATTACACTCCACACATACCAGAATTAATAAGTTCAGTGAGAGGAGTAGATACTGGAACAGATGAACTGCTGAATCACGGGTTGATACAGGGCAGGATGAGCCAAGGGCTGTAAGCCAGGAGCAAGTGTATGCTTGTTCTTATTATCCTTCTCCAAATTATAACTGAAGATTAGTTTGTGTGATAACATGTTAAGCTATTTTTAACCCATAGTGAGACTAAATATAGGTTTGGGTCTAATAGTATTCTATTATGGTAAAGCCACACTTAGAAACTCTTTCTGGTGAATAATGGGTAATTCACATCTATTTTAGACTCTTGATAATCACATGCTATGGCGAGGAGCTTCTTTGATAAGAAGCTCTTTCCCGTATCACCTGGAGTAAAAAGAGTCACAGCACCTGGACTCTAGGCCCATCCCTGTTATTAATGGTTTCCTCAGAATGGAAGTGATGGAGGTTCTCTTTTCAACCCTAAGTTCCCACGCTTCGCGGTCCTAAACCCAAGAGACTTGTGTGTGTTCCTCTTATTCTTATTAAGAGTTCCCTTTTGTGATGTAGCACATGATTGTGCTTCTCCGTGTGTGTGGTGCACTCAGGAGCACTTGGCTTCCCGGTGCCTGGGGGAATCTTCTGGGAGCCGCTGCAGCAGCCCCCCATCTGTAGGTCTCTGGTGCCGGCGCAGCGCCCGGCACACAGCGCCTGGTCGATATCTGTTGAAAGTTGACTGTTCCACTTTTGGAAATGTCTGGAATAAACAATTTTTGAAAATACCACGGATTTTAATGCCATATTTTATTTATTTATTTTTAGAGAGGGAAGGGAGGGAGAAAGAGAGAGAGAGAGAAACATTAAGGTGCTGTTGCTGGGGGCCGTGGCCTGCAACACAGGCATGTGCCCTGACTGGGAATCGAACCTGTGATGGTTTGGTTCTCAGCCCGCGCTCAATCCACTGAGCTACGCCAGCCAGGGCTAAAAATAGTATTTTAATCTTAAAAATTATGTTGTCTTATAATTATCAATATAGTCAATAATAGACCATCCCATGAAGTAAGAAAAATGGCCTTTCATGTGATATGAGAGATGACGAGAGAAATGGCATTTAATGATAATGTCTATTTTCTGACACTTAAAACCTTTTAGTTCAGACCTTTTGACTTTTTGTTTTGCAGATTTGGAATGAGAGGTCATTCGACATCAATTATATCAAGGTCTGTGCAACTTAAAAATCTTTTAATCTTTAAATTATTAATAAATAATTCCTTTGTGGTTCCATGGAAATTAGTAGTAAAAACAGTATTTATTTATAGCACAGTTGTTTGTTTTGCTAGTTGTGACTCAAAATTTGAGCAAAATTTTAACAATATTTATATTTCTGATTAAAGCATATATAATTTCCTATAAGCCCCGCATTTTATTTTATATATATATTATGAGTATATATGTATATGTATATATATTATGAGTCTGTGTATATCTATGTATTATGAGTCTGTTCCAATTCCATTGCATTCTAATTCCACTTATCTGGTCTGGAAAACTGCTATTTTAAACAATTTAGACCATTTCCTTTTCTCTCAACCTTTAGTTTAGTAAATTATCTCAGGATATAAAAACTTTTAATGTTTAATTGCCATTTGGTAGCAGTGTTTTATTGGAATCTGTGTCCTGTTGGCTAAAATACCTATTTAAAGAGTTCATTAATGGCTGATGAATATAGGTGTTCAGGTTTGACAAGCTTTATGAATATATATATATTCCATATAGTGTAGTAAGATGGTCCCTGGAAACGGTATGGGTTTGTTTTTAAGAGTAGAGATTAATATAATATGAACAAGTGATTTATATAAAAATGGCAGAGTTATTGTTTCTTTTATTTTTGCTATTTATGTTGTATTGAAGATTTATCTTGGGTTTTCAGTGATGTGTTTTTTACACTGTGTCTGGACAGTCTGTTTAGGGTCTGAGGGTGGTAGATGGGGAGGGATGCGTGAGTGTCTGGACAACACCGAGCACCAGAGTGGGCACTCTGTGCTTTGTTGACTTACTTCCTGTTAGAATTCAGCTTGGTACTTTTAATTTTCCTGTGTAGATAATCCTACAGGTAGATTTTTATTAAAATCTGTCTTTTCTAGACATGTGAAAGACTGGATGGTCACAATGGAGTGTTTCTTATTTCTATAAGATACAAAATATTGAGAACTAATATTTTCAGTAATGGCAGAATATTTAAAGACACTGGAAAATACTCAAAATAAAATGATAGTTTAAAGCATTTTACCAAATGGTATGTTTATATGATTCCAATTTTATTTTGTTTCTGTATAAGAAATTTCCTGAAAGAATACAATCCAAAATAATAGTTATTTCTGGGTAGTACTATTATGATTTTTTTTCTACTTTCCACCCTCCCACTCAAAGTTTTTATGGTTAAACATAATTTTGAAGGTAGAGCAAAAATCCCTGTAGGACATTTGAGCCTCATGGGTTTATTTATTTTCTCTTTACATTCCCATGAAATAGGTTATCATGATAATAATGCTTTTATTTTCTATAGGAAGCACGTTTTCACTGAGAAATAATTTTGACACTATTGTCCAGGATGCTGGGTTTCAAAGAGACTTTAACTACTTTGGTTGTAATTCAACAGCTGAACACTCACTGTAGCCTTTCTCATGTTCTGTTTCTCTCTGCAAAAGGTTTTAAGAAGAATGCTGAACTACCAAGGTCTCCCACATGTCAAAATCATTGCGAGTGATAACCTCTGGGAGCCCATTTCTGCTTCCATGCTGCTTGACTCTGAGCTCTGGAAGGCAATTGATGTTATAGGGTAAGGAACATTCTACTTTGAAAACTAAGTTTCTGCTTGCTTGCTGTGAATATTGACTGTGCCTTACTTTTTTTGTTTTCCTTCCCATTTGATTATATTTTCAGAAAGTAGCTTTCTTGTGTTTACTTAACTAAAGCCAGTATTACTGAAACTTCATTCCTTTGAAATGTATGAATTTGGGATTTTTCTATGACCATGAAAAGTACTGGTAATTTTTAAAAGTTGTGATAAGTTTGTAGGAATAAAACATGACTTTGTTTAGATTAAGGGGCAGAATAGTATTTAAATTTTAGGAGTTATAGAAAGCAATGTCATCAAATTAGTTCCCAGCTTTCAGACTTCCTGCGGTTGGGAGTTCTGCCATGAACACTTAGGTCCATGGCACGGTGTGATCACTGACCACGACGTTTGTCGGGTCTCCTCAGTGGTATGGCCTTGACCCTGCTCCTCAGTCCAATCTGCCTTTCAGCCTTCTAGGCCTGCACCTCACTGCATTTCAGCACTAGTTATTTTTCCCGTTTTATTTATTTTATTTTCTCCAGTTTGATTGAGAAGTCACTGTCATACATCACTATACAAGTCTAAGCCATACAGCATGGTGGTTTGGTTACATGTATTGTGAGACGACTACCACAGTAGGTTTAGTTAACATCTATCATCTCATATAGATGCAGTAAAGAGAAAAGGAAAAATGGTTCTCATGGAGAGCTCTTAGGATCCTGCTCCCTTAATGACCTCCTTACATGTTGTATAGCAGCGTCAACTAGTCATTGCATGGTACATTACATCCTGAGTACTTATTTCTCTTATACCTGGAATTTTGTACCTTTTGATCACCTTCCTCCAATTCCACCCCCAACCCCACTCAGCAATTTTTTTAAAAGTGGATTTTAATTTTATCTGTCAGGACAATGCACAATACATAAAATAGAGTACATGTATGTGTGGAATTTGTTCCTTATTCCTTGTGAAGGCTCTGCTTGGTTGAATAGCATTTTTAATGAATTTTTAACGTACACAAATGTAGGCAGAATAATACCATGAATATCTGTGTTCCCCCCACTCAGTCTCCCTAAGCAGGAACCCACGGCCATGTTATACTATAAATTGGTAGATGTTTTGCCTAGTTATGATATTTTGCCATGTATAAGGGCATTTTTTGCCCAAATTTTTGAGGGAAAAATAAGGATGCACATTATATATAGATAGTACTAAGTTCATATCTATATAAATGTTTTTGATTCTTTTATTTATGTTTATGTATTAAAAGTATAACTCTAGAAAGCAATTATGATATCCATATGTAAAGTAATACCCTAGAATATGATAATTGGTTTTGTTTCTAAGTATAAATAAATAAAAAATTGAATTAAAAAACTAAAATGAAGGATTTTTTTCCCCTGAAAGATTGGGCCAAAAATGGGTGCACATTATACATGCAAATGTGTTATACATGGCAAAATACAGTACATGCATTTAAACAATTATATTCTTAAGAGCCTTCATATTTTGCTGAATTAGCAATGGATCTGGATATTAGGAGAGACCCTGTGTTAGTTCTGATCTTCTTTGCTCAGGTTATTTAATCAGTCAGGTTTAAATGCAATATAACAGTCCTATTATTTTCTGAATGAGGGATACAACACCTATTTCTATAATTTTAAAAGAGATACTTTTTTAGATTATAAAAATACTGCATGCTTATTGGAGAAAATTTGGAAAATGAAAAAACTGTAAATATAGAGTTAGAATTTACTCATAACCCTAATGTCTAAAGTTCAGTGGTAACGTAATAGCATGGGCTTTATTTTTTTTATACAAGTATCTTTTAAACAGAGATACACTGACCATACCTTTGGCTTTTGTCTGAGGCTGAATATCATGATTGTAGAATCAAGTTTAAAAAAATTAAATGAATATTATTATAAATATTAGTAGTCATTTTCCAAGTTAGGCATTACAGTGCCAAGACAATAATTTCTGAACCCTGGCAGGTGCTAGCTTACTCTTGTGGTCTCTGTAGGGTGTATTTACAGTACTGAAAGATGCCTGTTTTCACCTGAGGTTAGTGACTCAAACAATTTTGGTGGAACCTCACTTTTCTCAAATGTTTCTTTTTACATTCTCTATTACACTACATATGTGCATATATGAGGTCTGTCTAGAAAGTATCCAGCCATGTAATATGAAAAATAGAGACACTTATTGAAGAACATACAAGATACAAGAAATATTGTACATAGGACAATGATGCCTCAGTCCCCTTCAAAGTGGGCACCTTGGGACCTCACACAGTTCTCCCAATTGCCATCAGCTGCCCCTTTGTATTTTCTTGAATCTCCCCTGTGGTCTGAAATCTCTTGCCTTTCAAAGGTGATTACAGTTTTGGGAAAAGTCAGAAGTCACAGAGCACCAAATATGGGCTGTAGGGGGCTGAGTCACCTGGGTGATTTGATGTTTTGCTAAAAATTTCTGCACCAGATGTGATGCATGAGTGAGTGAGGTCATTATTGTTCATGCATGCGCATTCCAGGCCGTTCTCCTTGGCTGCCGGCCACACTGATGTTGCAAGCTGTTCTCTTTGTATTAACAATGGCTGGACTTCTCCCAGGCAGACTTCCTTCCTCCCTTCCTCCCTTCCT
>PVIA01008189.1:0-74704 GCA_004024845.1 Tonatia bakeri
GACTGGCAATAAGTATTCAAAGTGATCAAAAGCAAAGGCCAACAACTTAGATTATTCTGTCTATCAAAGCTATCATTCAGAATGGAAGGACAGATAAAGTGCTTCCCAGACAAGGTAAAGCTAAAAGAATTCATCATCACCAAGCCATTAGTACATGAAATGTTAGAGGGACTTATTTGAGAAAAAGAAGATAAAAACTATGAACATTAATAAGGAACAAACTCACAACTATCAACAAATGAATCTGAAAAACAAAACAAAACAAAACTAAGCAAACAACCAGAACAGAAACAGAATCGTAGATACGGAGATCATTTAGAGGGTCATTAGCTGGGAGAGGAAAGGGAAAGAATGGGGTAAAAGGTGCAGGGATTAAGAAACACAAATGGTAGGTACAAAACAGACAGGGAGATGTTAAAAACAGTATAGGAAATGAAGAAGCCAAAGCAGTATATGCATGACCCATGGACATGAACTAAGGGGGTAGAAGGGTGCTGGAGGGAAGGGAGGTACTGGGTGGAGGAGGGCAAAGGGGAAAAATTGGGACGACTGTAATAACATAATCAAAAGAATACACTTTAAAAATAGAACTTACATAAAATAACCTCCAGTTGTACCTATTCTATGGCTTAGTCAATCATTCTTGCTGTACTTGTAAAAAGTCCCCTCATTCATCCTGTTACGGTAGCTTCCTCATACTAAAAAAGTATTCTGAAATAATTCAGCAGTTCACAGATAAAAAAGAACATAAAACTGTGTAGTGCAGAAAAAAATCCAAGATTTTTTTTACATATTTGGATTTTTAAATATAATCATTTAAAATATTTATAGATAATGCATAGAGAAAAATAACCTATATTCCATTCTTAGAACTTAAAAATACGGAACATTAGAGACTTAAAAGAATAGAACAAAACATGATGAGCCACAGCAGACAGGCAAAGAAAGCTACCTTGATCGAGAACATCTGAAGACTGTGTAGTTTAAATGAGGGGTTCTTCAGCAAAAGACACATTGTAAAAGTAGAGTAAAGGCAACCTCACCTAAATGGTACCCATCTAAGCAAATCCAGGAAGGATTCTTAGTCAGTAGACCTCAAGTTCTAGGGTCACACTAACAAAACAATCCAATAAAGAAAACTGCCTCACGGTCTTTTAAATGAGTTCCCTACATCATTATACCCCGAGCTGGGAGCTTTCCTGTCCTTGGACTCCAAGAGATCTCTTAGTATATTTCAGTGGAAGAACAAATCTACCGTTTTCTTTCATATCCTCTGTCCAGTATCTGTTAACAACTAGATTAGGTGGGCAGAGGCAGTGTCTGTCTTTACTGTTGTTTATGTATGTTTAAAATATAACACTGAATGAACCGAGAATGTTTTGCAGGGGGATGGAATGGATAGAGACGAGGAGGTTATCACATTAGACCAGGAAAAGATAATGGTAGCTTGGAGTAAAACAGTCATTATAGAGATGGTGAAAAACAGACTAAAAAAACATTTGGTTAAGTTTATATGACTTGGTAAGTGACTGAATATGAAGGGCAAGGAAGGTGTCAAAATAAACACCTCCATGGATAGAGGAGTCATTTACTGAGAGAGGAAGAACCACAAGAGGACCGGGTTGTGGAAGTTTTTTATAAGGGGAGTGAGGGGAAAGGATCATGAACTTGGTATGGCTGAATCTGAGGTATCTTTGAAACAAGTGGTAGATGCAGAGACTGACTGAAAGAAGGTGAAGGGGTTAGTCAAAAGACATACATAAAAGACCCATGGACACAGACAATGGTGTGGGGACCGACTATGAGGGTGGCAAAGAGGAAAAAATTGAGACAACTGTAATAGCATAAACAATAAAATTTTTAACAATAAAATATTTTGAAAAAAACAATATTGTTTTATTACACTACAAGTTTTAGATTTTCAGTATTATTATCCATTCCTTAATGCAATAAAGGAGAAAATTCCGAGGAAAAAGAAAGAATTAGTAGAAAATGAAAGAGGTGGTTGGGTACATGGGCCTGGAAACACAGGTCGGGCCTGGAGACATAAATCTGTGAGTCACCAATGAATGCACAGTAACTTGAGCAACAGGATATGAATGAGATTATCTAAGAAGAGAATACAGAGCACAGATGAAAGGAATCTAGGGCTGGGTCTGTAGAGCTCCAGCTTTTACTGGCTGAGTAGGATACGTGTACAAGAAAAGAAAGAGGGCCCTGGCTGGTGTGGCTCAGTGGACTGAGCGCCGGCCTGTGAGCCAAGGGGTCAGCAGATTGATTCCCAGTCGGTGCACATGCCTGGGTTGTGGACCGGGTCCCCAGTGGGGGGCATGTGAGAGGAAATCACACATTGATGTTAAAAAAAGAAAAAAGAAAAAAAAAAAGAAAAGAAAGAGGGACACTGCTGCAACTTGTCATGAAAGTAAAAATATGTCCGAATAAGAAGTGATTAACATCTGCCATTTACTGAGCTATAACACACAGAATGGCCCTCCAAAGACATCTGCATTCTAGTCCCTGGAATTTGTGAGCATTTTACTTACACGGCAAAGAGGAAATAAGATTACAGATGAAATTAAGGTTGCCCATCATCTGACTTTAAGATAGATTATCCTGGATCATTTGGGCCAGGCCAAGATAAAGAGAAGTGTCCTTAAATTTGGGAGCCGGAGGCAGAAGAGGAAGTGAGAGTGACGTGATGTGAGAACTCTGCCCACTGTTGCTGGCTTTGAAAGGGAGGATGGAAAGGGTGCCATAAGCCAAAGAATGTGAGTGACCGCTAACAGGTGGAAAGAACAAGGAAATCAATTGTTCCTCGGAGCCTCCAAAAAGGAACATAGACCTGTCAACACCTTGATTTTAGACCAGTGAGACCCAATTCAAACTTCTAAATTACAGAACTGTAAGATATTAAATTTGTGTTGTCTTAAGCCACTAACTTTGTGGCTTGTTATAATACTCATAGAAAACTAATACATGAGCTCTTACTACATATTAAGTATTTTATATGCATTAGCTCAATTCTTACAACATCTTTCTTGATATGTGCAATGATAAGGAACTTCTATTTTACAAACGAAAAAAACAGTGGCTCGCTCACTACGCGGTCTATTTTGTATAGCAATAGCATTATTAATACAGAGGTCATTAGTGACCTTAGTTGGAGTGGCTTCAGTAGAGGAAGGGGCTAGAGGAGTGAGGAGAAAATAAAGAAATGGAAACAATGAGTGTCAACAATTCTTTTGAGAAGACTGGCTGTAAAGAGGGAGATGGAAACAGTAACTAGAGTGGAATGAAATCGAGGGTATGGGAGGGACCTGAGTGTGTTTAAAAGCCAATGGAAAAAATCCACTTGGGAAACTAGTGGCTAGTTTAGTGCTTTTGACACATAATAGATGCCAAACACTATTGGTTAAATGAAGGGATTATTTAATTAGTTTAACAAATAAATGAAAGTAAGAGGTAAACTAATCTGCTTAACAAAGATGAAGCCTTGAATCTGGGACAGAGTAATTCCAAAACCCACACTCACTACTAGATGTCTCCTACTCTAACAGAATTTTAACAGTTGAAATGAACAAAATTATTACTCTTTTCTACTTCTCACCCCATCCATCCCTACACATGATACTAACATTTTCTTCATTCAATCTATATTTGAGTGATTATGCACCTTCAATTCAGCAACTGTCCATAAATTACTCAAAAGAATCTACCCTGGCTGGTGTGGCTCAGTGCACTGAGCGCCAGACTGCAAACCAAAGGGTCAGCAGTTTAGTTCCCAGTCAGGGCACATGCCTGGGTTGCAGGCCAGATCCCCAGTAGAGGCCCCGAAAGGCAACCACACACCGATGTTTCTCACCTTTTCTCTCTCCCTCCCTTCCCCTCTCTCAAAATAAATAAATAAAATCTTTACCAAAAAAAAACAGAATGGAGCATTATCATTAAATCTCAAATGGGATCATTCTGTTTAACTGATAAACTGGAGTCAAATAAAAAGTTAAATGGTGACAGTGGGTGAGGCTGTGCGTGTGTGGGGCTGGGAATATATATGCTCTACTTCCTGCTCAATTGTGCTAAAAACCTAAAACTGCTCTACAAAACCAAGTGTTAAAAAATACACTCCCCTAAAATAAACTTAAAATGGTAGGGAAAAAAATAAAGAAACTAAATGACAGAAAATGAGCATATAATCAAATGTAAAATGAACGCCTACTTTGTCCTGGTAATGACCCCCTCCAGGGTTTTAAATTCGGTCTTTCTGCCCTTCTGAGTGCACACCATGGACCGCTGCACAGCCACAAGCTCGCTGTTGACATCACGGAACTGCAGGCGGATCTGGGCTCTAACATCTGTTTCTTGAGCAACCTTTTAAGGTAAAATGGAAACAAACACTCCTTAATAAGTACCAGAACATTTCTGAAAGAAAAAATATATGCGATCTTACCAAAAAATGAGAGAACAAAAGAAAGAATTTAATTTTACTGTTTCATTGATTTATTAAAATTATATATCTCCCTCTATTATTCAGTGTCATTAAGAAATCAGGTATGTGACTTTTCCAATATATGAATTTTAGTTGTTTAGGCACCAAAAGCATTTTTAAAAATGTTTTTTTAAACTAAAGGTTACAGAAAAGTAGAAATACAGTATACATACCCCCCCACAAAGTACTTGAGAATAAGTCACTGATCTTCTGTCCCATCATAAATATTTCCTATAAAACAAGCTCATTTCCAATCATAAAAATCAGAAAATTGATATTGATATATTAGTATTACTACCATAGAGTCCTCAGATCCCAGTCAAGTTTTTCCAATTTTCCCAATATGTCTTTTACAAAAAAAAATCCAATTCAGAGTTACACATTGTACTACACACTGCTCAGAGTTACACATTCTTGTCATGTCTCCTAAGTTACTTTCAATCTAAAATAGTTTATCAGATTTTCTTTTGACTTTCATGTCCAACAATTTTGAAAATTACAGAGTGTCTTTCCATATTTGTCTAATATTTCTTTATGACTATGATATGATTATGCATCTTTGGCAGGAACATTATAAAAGTGGTATATTCTTTTCATTGCATTTTGTCAGACGGAACATGATTTCAATTTATCTTATTACTGGACGTTAACATCAATCTCTTGATAAAAGTGGTATCTGCCAGGATTCTCCACCATAAAGTTATTTTTTTTACTACTTTTCTATTAATGAATATTGAGGGAGAGATCCATTACGATCATGTAGATATCTCATACCTTATCAAGCTTTCCTCCACAAGTTTTAGCATCTTACATGATTACAACTATTATAAAAGATTAAAATAGTAATTTTCTAGTTCCATTATTTCTTCTATATTTATTAGTTAAGATACTACAAACTTCTAGTCAAGCTGGTAGAGAAGCTAAATGCTGTGCCCACCTCCTCCCACAACCACATTAAAATTACAACTAAGTTGTAGAACAACCATCACTGAGAGCCACAGGAAACCTCACTGAATAGAAGTCCTATGACTAAGAATATAAGTAAAGAAGAAGCCGCATCAAGACTGATAGGAGAGGCAGAGACGCAGAACAGGCAGGTCTCACACCCAAAGTTTGATAATTAAAAATCACAAGAGAGCCCTGGCCAGAGTGGCTCAGTGGTTAGAGGGTCACCCCATAGACCAAAAGGTCACAGTGTTCAATTCCCAGTCAGACTACATATGCAGGTTGTGGGTTCCAGAAAAGACAGCTAATCAATGTTTCTCTCTCACACTGATGTTTCTCTCTCTCTTTTTTTCTTTCTCCCTCTCTCAGCCTTCCTCATCTCTCTCTAAAAGCAATGAAAAGATGTCTTTGGGTGAGGACTGAAAAAAAAATAAGAAAAATCAGGAGAGATATGTGTGTTGCAGAGGTCTCCCTAAAAGGCAATAGGTCCCAGCCCAGGGTACCAGTGCCAGGAAAAGGAGTCCCCACAACATCCGGCTATGAAAACCTGCAGGGATTGAGTGCAAATGAGTGGGAGGATGGCTGGAGATCATGTTGCCCTCTTAAGGGGCCTGTACATGAACTTGCTTGCTGACAAATTTGCTGACAAACTCACTTGCTCTGGGCTACAGAGCAGGGACAGCAGCTTAAAAAGTATCAGGGACCCCTTGGGGGAACTGGTTTCAGGGCAAGGGCTGGAGGGGCAGGAGTCTGGGCAGCTCTTCCTGGGGAAGGAAGTGCTGGCAGGCATCATTATTCCTTTGTTGAACACTCCTGCCACTCAGCCTGCAGATACAACGGAGCACCAAATCTGAGCTCTCTGTTAACCTGGCTAGCACCATTAGTCCCACCCTGGTGATTCCCTGAGATCCCACCCCACTCAAGTTGAGCACCTGCCATGAACCTCTTCCAGGGCCTGCTCCACACAGGTGGTCTGTCTAGGCTCATGCTGAGGACGTTCCTAAAATCTCTCAAAGGTTCACAAACCCCAAACAAGTGGCAGCTGACCTCAGTGTCCCCTGCAAGCAGCCTTAAGCCCAGTGCAAGCAGTGGCTGGTCTTAACTTGCACTGTAACTCCCACCAGGTGCCCCTAAGCCTGGAGTAAGCACGGCCAGTCTTAGCTTAAAAAAACAGCTTCAGCTAAGCAGCCCAGACACAAGTTGGCACTGGCCTCAGCTTATGTTCAGGTATACATCCAAGGGTCCCAAAGTCCAGCACAAGTAGCAGTTGGTTTTGATTCACAGCATTGTATCTCCCAAGCCCCTCCAAGCCCAGCATGAGCAGCAGTCAACTGCATATCACTTTTTAGCTTCTACCAGGTGACCTCAAGCTCAGCACAAGTGGCAACTGACCCTGTCCTGCATTGAAGCCCCTCCCAAGAGGCTCCAAAACCAACACACCCAATGGTCAGCTTTAGATCACACTAAAGCATCACTGAACCAGCTCCTCAGATGACACACCCAAAGGGCAGACACAATAGGCACCAGAGCCCACTAAGGCAACTCCTTCTTTGTGATGCCACAACAGTGTACCCACTGTCGTCACAGCCAGCACACAAAGCGAGATAGCCTGAGGGTTGACCAAATTCTAAGACATGCCAACAGCAATCAAGGCTCAACTACAACAGAAGGACACACACAGCCCACACAATGGGCACCCCTGAAACACTTGGCTGAGGTAACCAGGGACTAAGCTACTGGGACCCAGAGTACATGTCCTACATAAGGCCACTCTGCAAAGACTGATATATAGAGCAGATCTATACATGCAGGAAAAAAGCCAAAATGAGGAGACAGAGATATGTCCCAAATGAAAGAACAAGACCAAACTCCAGAAAAAGAACTACCTGAAATGGAGACAAGCAACCTACCAGACACTGTCTCTCACTGAGTATCAAAACAGTGGGTATACAGATGCTCGATGAATTTAGGGGAAGAAGAGATGACCTCAGTGAGAAATTCTACAAAGGTACAAATCATAAAAAAGTACCAGTGAGAAATAAAGATTACAATAACTGAAATGAAAAATACACTGGAGGGAATCGACAACAGATTACATGAAGCAGATGATCAAATCAACTATCTAAATACAAGGGAGCTGAAAACACCCAATCAGAAAAGCAAAAGGGACCTCTGGGACAACATCAAGCATACCAACATTCCCATGATAGAGGTACCAAAAGAAGAAGAGAGAGAGCAAGGGTTTGAAAACCTATTGAAGAAATAATGACTGAAAACTTCCCTAACCTGGAAAGGGAAATAGACATATGAGTCCAGGAAGCTCAGAGTCCCAGACAAGATGAGCCCAAAGAGGCCCACACCAAGGCAGCATAATTAAAATTCAAAAGGTTAAAGACAAAGAGAGAATCTTAAGAGCAGCAAGAGAAAAACAGTTAGGTATGTACAAAGGAGCTCCTATAAAAATATCAGCTGATTATCTAACAGAAACTTTGCAGGCCAAAAGAGATGCATATGAAACATTCCAAGTGATGAAAAGCAAAGACCTACAAACAAGACTGCTCTACCCAGCAAAGCTATCATTTAGAATCAAACAAGATAAAGAGTTTCCAAATAAGAAAAAGCTAAAAGAGTTTATCACCACTAAACCAGTATAACAAGAAATGTTAAGAAGACTTCTTTAAGAAGAAAAGTTCAAAAATATGAGTAATAAAATATAGGAAAGAAAAGAATTCTCACTGACAAAAGCAAAAAGTAAACGCAGGAGACCTACCAAAGCTAGTACAGAGGTTAAAAGGCAAAAGCAGGAAGATCAAGTGTAATTACAACAATGAATTAAGGGATACGCACACAGATATAAAAGTAAAAAATAATGACAAAAAACACAAACATGGAAGGGATGAGTAAAAATTATAGTGGTCTTAGAATATGTTTGAACTGAAGCAACCACCAACTTAAAATAGACTGCTTTACACATAGTCTGGTATATATAAAGCACATGGTAACCATAAGCCACAAAGCTACAAGATACATACTATAAATAAATAGAAAGAAATCCAAACAGAACACTATAGAAAGTCATTAACATGTAAGAGCAGACAGCAAGAAAATAAGAATTAAAATAAGAGAACTACAATACATTAAAAAACAATTAATAAAATGGAATGGCAATAACTACATACCTATCAGTGATTACTTTCAATGTAAGTGGATTAAACACTCCAATTAAAAGACATAGGATGGCTGAATGGATACAAAATGAGATCCATACACACATATGCTATCTAAAAAAGACCCATTTCAGTCTGTAGACATATACAGAATGTAAAGGGATGGAAAGAGTTTGTGCAAATGCAAACAAAAGTCAGCTAGAGTAGCAATACTTGTATCAGACAAAACAGACTTTAAAACAAAGGCTGTAAGAGACAAAGAAGGACATTTCACAATGACAAAAGGATAAATCCAACAAGAGGATATAAGCCTTATAAACATTTATGCACCCTAGGAGCACCTAAATATATAAAGCAATACTGATGGACATAAAGAAAGGGATCATCAGTAATACAGTAAGAAAGAGTAAGGTACTTTAACACCCCATTGACATCAATGGATAGATCATCCAGGCAGAAAATCAATAAGGAAACAGTGGCCTAAAATGACACATTAGAAAAGATGAATTTAATTGATGTTTTTAGAACATTCCATCCCAAAGCAGAATATACATTCTTTTCAAGTGCACATGGAACATTTTCCAGGATAGAACACATGTTAGGGCACAAGTCTCAATAAATTTGAGAAGACAGATCATACCAACCACAATCTCCAATGATAATGGTATGAAAACTAGAAATAATTTACAGGAAAAAACTGAAAACACACAAACACATGGAGACTAAATAACATGTTATACTAAACAAAGAATGGGTTAAGGAGATGAAGGAAGAAATCAAAAAAGGCCTTGAGACCCATATCTACCTCAAGAAATGCAAATCATGAACATACAATCTAACCTTACATCTAAAGGAACTAGAAATAGAAGAATAAACAAAGCCCAAAATGAGCAGGAGGAAGGAAATAATAAAGGTCAGAGCAGAAATAAACAAAATAGAGTAAAAAAAAATACAAAAAATGAATGAAACCAAGAACTGGTTCTTTGAAAAGATAAACAAAATTGATAACCCTTTAGCCAGACTCATCAAGAAAAAGAAAGGGCCCAAATAAATAAAATCAGAAATGAAAGAGGGGAAGTGACAACTGACACCGCAGAAATACATAGTATTACTGGTATAAAGGAATCCTAAGAATAATTATATGCCAACAAATTGGACAACCTAGGAGAAATGGATAAATTCTTAGAAACAAAATCTTGCAAGACTGAATCAAGAAGACAGGAAATCTGAACAGATCCATAACTATGTTAACACTCTTCTAACGTCCACACTACACAAAGCAATTACAGACTCAATGCAATCCCTATCAAAACACCTATGGCATTTTTCACAGAACTAAAATAAATAATCCTAAAATTTATATAGAACCACAAAAGACTCTGAATAGCTAAAGCAATCTTGAGAAAGAAGAACAAAGTTGGAGGTATCACACTCTCTGATATTAAACTATACTATAAGGCTACAGTAATCAAAACAGCATAGTGCTGGCATAAAAACAGACACACAGATTCATGGAACAGAACAGAGTGTAATAAATGAGTTCAGGAATAAACTCATGCCTCTATGGTCAATGAATCTATCACAAAGGAGGCAAGACTATACAACGGGGTAAAGACTGTCTTCAATGAATGATGTTGGCAAAAGTGAACAGAGACGTGCCAAAATAATTGAAGCTAGACCACTTTTACAAGAATGAACTAAAAATGAATTAAAGACTTAAATGTAACACATAAAACCATAGAACTCCTAGAAGAAACACAGTCATTGCTCTTAGCAATATTTTTTTTTTTTGGATATGAACCCTTGGGGAAGGGAAACAACGGAAAAAATAAACCAATGGTTCTACATCAAACTAAAGAGTTCTCTGCACAGTAATGGAAACCATCAATAAACCCAAAGAAAACCTACTGAATGGGAGAAGATACTTGCCAAAGATACATCCAATAAAAGGTTAGTATCCAAAATATATAAGAAACTCATAAAACTTAACAGCAAAAAACCCCAAACAATTCAATTAAAAAATGGGCAGAGGACATGAACAGACATTTCTCTAAAAGGGACATACAGATGGCCAACAGACATGAAAAGATGCTCAATGTCATTAATTATCAGGGAAATGCAAATTAAAACCACAATGAGATTATCACCTCACACCTGTCAGAACGGCCACCATCAATAAATCAACAAATAAGTGCTGGCCAGGATGTGGAGAAAAGGGAGGGGGGGGACCCTTGTGCACTGTTGGTGGGAATGAGGATTGGTGCAGCCACTAATGAAATCAGTATGGAGGTTCCTCAAAAAATTAAAAGCAGAACTACCATATAATCTACCAATTCTACTTTTGGGTATTTATCTGAAGAAATCCAAAACAGCAATTTGAAAAGATATTTTTACCCCTATGTTCACTGCAGTATGATATACAATAGCCAAGACATGGCAACAAATGAAGTGTTTGAAGATGTGAATGAATGAAAATGTGATACATATATTAGTATACAATGGAGTATTACTCAGCCATTAAAAAAGACATCTTGCCATTTGCAACAACATGGATGGACCTAGAGGGTATTATGCTAAGTGAAATTCAGAGAAACACAAATACCATATGATTTCACTTATATGTGGAATCTAAAAAACAAAATGAACAAACAGAAACAAACTTATAGATGCAGAGAGCCAACTGATAGCAGCCAGACTGCGGGTGGGGAGGCAGTTGGAGAGATGAGTGAAAAATGTGAAGGGATTAACAAGTACAAGTTGGCCGTTATAAAACAGTCATAGGGATGTAAAGTACGGCACAGGGGATAGAGTCAATAATATTGGAATAACTATGTATGGGGCCCGGTGGGCACTAGAATTATCAGGGTGATCCTAAGTTACATAGATGTCTAATCATTGTGTTGTACACCTGAAACTAACACATTGTATGTCACTGTAATTGACGACTGCTAGTTGGGCAGAGGTGATGGGGTGGAGGGGTTGAGCACAAAGATGAAAGGATCATTGATGTGGACAACGCCGGGGAGAGGGGAGTATGAGAAGACTAAACAGTAACAGAAAAAAGTAAAGATTAAATAAAAAATTTAAAATAAAACAAAGTAAATTCTACTTAAGGCTTTGTTCTTCCCCCATTTTTTCTTCTTCTCATTTTTAAATATAACTATGAACTCATTCATTCCCCACTTGGGTTTCAACTCCTAAGCACACTGCCACACTAGCTTTTTGTTGATGCCTTCCTCCCTCAGCCTCACCTGCTGGCTTTTGAACTGAATTACTCAGGAATGAAGGATGGTGCTGAGTTTTTATCACGAATGAATACTGAATTTATATGCTGTTTTTGTACCTACTGATGCTCAAATGATATTTCTTCTTTGTTAATGTGGCAAATTACACTGATTGGTTTTCAAATGTTAAACAAACCTTACATTCCTGAGATAAACCCTACCTAGTTAAGGTGCATTATCTTTATTTGCATATTGCTGAACTTGTTCTACCAGGGGTTTTTGCATTTATGTTCACAAGAGATATCTGTCTGCAATTTTCTTGTAATGTCTTGGTCTGGTTTGGGTATGGGGTAATGCTACTCCCATAAACAGCTGGGATGTATTTCCTCTGCCTCACTTTTCTGAAAGGGTTTGTGTAGAACTGGCATTATTTCTTCCTAAAATGTTTGGTAGAATTCAGCAGTGAAACCATTAGGATCGCCTCAGGAGAGTCAAACAAAAAGTCGACTCAGCAAAGGAGACTATGGTGTGGCCAGTGAAAAAGGTGTGAGATTATGTCTTGGAGGACAAGAGAGCAGTGCTTTTTGAAAATGGAATAATCAACTACATCAAATCTGCTGAGAAGTTATTGAGAATTAGAAAATGACCACTTTATCTGGCAACACAGATTACTGGTGACCTTATAAAAGCAGTTTTACTGAGAAGAAGAAAATCTGAACAGAGCAGGCTGAAGAGAACATGGGAAGCAATGAAGTGAAGACACTGAATACATACAACTCTTGTGAATTCTGTTATAAACTGGAACAGAGAAGAGATAGTAAGTAGCCAGAGTATGATTTGGATTAAAGAGACAGTGGTTTGTGTTTACAGACTGAAGCTACAAGAGCATGCTTACATGCTGATGCAAATTATCCTATGAAGAGGGAGAAATGCTATTGAAGGAGCAAGAAGATGACAAAAAGGACTGTCATCTCAGTCTTCATGAGGAGTTGGTTGACCTTTAGATAAAACAATAAACAATTTGCCCTAAACACAGGAGAGAAAACAAACAGAATGGGTACATATGCAGAGTAGTTTGGTAGATTTTATGACTGGAAAATGAGGGACTTTTCTTTTGAATCCTATTTTCTCAGTAAAGTACAAGACAAGATCATCAATCAGGAAGAGTGGATTGCAGATTTAAGAAGAGACAAGATTTGAATAGTCATTATAGAGGGCTCAGTAAATGTACTAATGGTACTTTTATTTCTTAAAAGAAAATTAATAAATATTTGCATTACTAGTTATCTTTAGTCATACAAAAGTAGAAACTTCAATGACCATTAACTCGGGTCAGTTAAATAAACCACAGAATAGAAACTCAGTGTAATATTATTTAGTAAAACAACGAAATAAAATGTGTGTATACAGGGGTAGAAAATAACACAATAATTGTTCGTGTGGAGTATAATACATAACTGATAAATAATACAACAATAAACTGTTTTGCGTACTCACAACTGTCAACCTGCTTTTGCCCAACCCTGTACACATATAAACAGATATGCAGGATATCACTAAATAATTTACTTGCAGTGGTATAATAAAATTCTATCCATGTGAAAAAATATTATATATGTGAGTGCATTTATGTATGCACACAGATACATTTTCATAAACACAGGAAAAAGCCTGGAATAAATACACAACCAACTTCTGTGGAGGTTAGGTCTTGAGAGAGGCACAACTCCACTACACAGGACATGAAACAAGAAAAATCTGTAAGACACGTATAGAAAATCCCATGTCCTTTACATGCTCCAATAGCATTAACACCATAATTCAAGGATTCAAAGACTTTCATCATGGTACATTTTAATGAAAAATTAAAAGAAATCTGAATGTAAGAAAATTATGCAAGTATTAAAAATGTTCACAAAAAGTTACATATCTTAAGGAGGGAATATTTCAGACACACAAAAAGTATAAAGATTTTTTTTAAAAGCACCCATATATCAAACACCCAAATTAAGAACTTAATATAATTTTTTAATGATATGGGACTTTATGATAATGTTAAGTGGAAAAAAACCCTCAGAATATAGAATTCGAATATGATTTCAGCTATGTAAAACAGCATGTAAAGGATAAAAAAATGTATGAAATTATCAACAATGGCTCTCACTGGAGCTGAGAATGTGTGTGGATGACACTCGTATCTCCTGATACTCTTCCTACTAGGTTTCTACAGTAAGTTGTTATCACTTTCATAATTATAAAAATTTTATTTTAAAAGTACAAAACTTTACTAGCACCATTACCTTGGGATCATGAACAAATGTATTTCCTTTGGTTCCAGGAGGGAAATCTCCAGTACAAATATATTTTAGGCATTCAATAATGGTCTAAAGAAAGAAAAAATTACATTATGTAGTCATAAGAGAACCACAGAAGTTAATAATATTCATTATAAAATATTATTTGCCATAGACTATAAACATACAGATCAAATAAAATTTGACATAAAACCTGTAATAATAGATATGATTAAATATTAAAGAATAATTGCTGTAAGTTCAAAGAAAAACTATATAATTAAGAAAATATAATAAAATAAAAATTTGGGGAAAATCTCTATTTTCAATTAAAACCCTATAAGCTAACTGCATAACAGCTAATGTAAACATGGTTAGCATGGTTAACCACAGTACTCTATAACTGAAATTTGCTGAACTTAAATGTTTTCACTAAAGAAAGAATAAATATGTGAGGTGATGGATTTGTTAATTAATATAGAGAATCCTTTCACCATTAGGTATTATCAAATCAGCAGGATGTATACTTCAAATATCTTATAACTTTCTATGTCAATTATACCTGGATAAAACTGAAACTTTTTTAAAAGTTAAAAAAAAACAAAACCACGCACCCAAACCAATGGCTAACAGTTACATAGACCTTACTATGTACCACGTATTGTGCTGCTTTTACACACTGCAACCATTTAATTCTCACATTAATGCTGGGCTGCAGAAACTACTTTTATCCTCATTTTATAAATGAGAAAACTAAAGCACAGAACATTTACTGACTTTTTTGGATCATAAGACACACCTAGGTTTTAGAGGAAAATAGGAAAAACAATTTTGAAGCAAAAAGTGTGGTAAAATATTTAATAACATAGGCCACCCCCGCCCCTGCAAGTCAGGTAAGCTACATTTGGACTATAAGACGCACCCAAATTTTCTTTGGGGGGAAGTACATCTTATAGTCTGAAAAATATGGTTAAGTCACTCTTGCACAGTCACACAGCTAACGAATGGTGAAGCAAAAAATTTGTACTCAGGCGGCCAGTGCTCATAAACACACTAGTGTCCTCTACAGTAGATGTCAGTGCAATGCTAGGTACCTAACAGGCATTCGGTAAGTATAACATTTTCACATAGAAGTAGGCAAGAGTCCGGCATTCAGCTCTCAACACTAAATCTTATCTCTTTCTCCACACTTTTTTTAAAAGATTTTATTAACCTATTCTTAGAGAAAGAGAAGAGAGGGGAGAAATATCATTGTGTGGTTGCCTCCCACATACCCAGTCATGTCCCCTGACTGGGACTCGAACCAGTGACCCTGGCTTGCAGGCCCGCACTTAAACCATCAAGCCACACCATGCAGGCATCTTGCTCCACACTTTTAACAAAACTTCATTTCCTCTTCTGCGATACACTGCTCCCTCCTTGCTTTTTCTCAAGTCGTCTTCCAGAACAGCCCCTCAACTATATTTTTTCCATAATTGCTTGCCACTTCAGGGCTCAACTCTAATTTCTAAATATTCCCAGGGTTTTAAAAAAATCACAGTAAGTTGTACTCAAAATTTTTGGCTACGTATGAGCATCCTCACAACAAAATACAGGTATACCTCAGAGATAGTGCTGGTTTGGCTCCAGACCACTGCAATTAAGCGGGTCGTGTTTTATTTGTTCCCTGGTGGAGGGACTTGCCTTCAGCTTGTAAAAAAATCACAGCACCTGTTAAGAGCAATAACACCACGCGCAATAAAACGAGGTATGCCTGCAGTTTTCCAATTTTAAGCCCCACTGCCCGTTTCATCTTAAAATTAAGCCATTTATTCCCTATTTATTATGCGTATACAGTCGGCATACTTGTAAACTCACATATTTAAATTTTGTGACTTTTTAGTAAACTTTATTGAGACAAAAGCAGGGAGTGAGTGCTGTTTTGAGAGCAAGGAGTGTTCAAAAAAACATCAATACAAACAATAAGGCCTCTTGTAGGGCTGAGCTCTCTGAGAGCCATAGCTCCGGGTCACAGGTACACCTTGTCTAGCAGACAGGCCGGGATACCGTTAGGATGCTGGGTCCTGAGGCCTGGGAAACACCCAAAGGGCAGCACTTCCAGGGGTCCCAAGAACAGAAAAGTAGGCGCGCATCCCGTCTTCATATGCGTTCTTAACTCTCCAGGTATTTTTATTTTCCAGATTCGTAAGAAGTAGCAACCCGAAAACGGAAAGTGGCTAACTCGGGACTTACCGTCTTCCCCGCCCCATTGGGTCCAACCAAAATTGTTAGGGGACTGAAGAAAGTGATAATTTGCTTATCTTTGTCCTCTATTCCAAAACTCCGCACGCCCAGGATGCTCATCTTTTCGATCCGGGACATGTTTGTAAATGTTATCTCAACACCAAGGGCCCAGCAAGGTTTGGCGGTGCGGCAGAGCCGGGCGAGCGCGGGCCGGGAGGGTCCGGGTGGGACCGATGGCTCTCGCAGGAACCTTCCTCCCACACCGCCTTGCTTCCCGGCTGGGTGACAGAGCGGGTGAGGGTCGCCCAGGGGACGCCCACGGCAGGCACAAAACACAGGCCGAGGGACCCCACCTCCGTGCCCACTCACAGATTCCCGCCTCTGGTGCCCCGCGAGTCACGTGAGTCGCTACGGCTTGCGCCTATTTACGCCGCAGTCCCGGGGCACGCCGGGAAGTCGGCGGCCCGCGCAGCGCGCGCAGCTCTGACTTCCGGAGCAGTAGCGGCAGAGAGGGCTGGGTGCTGTGGTTTAGGGATGTCCGCGGTTTCCGTCTCTGTACTGGGGGTCGGGGGCACACCGAGAGGCACTAACTCTGAGGAGAGACGAAGACCTGTGACGGACAACAGTTCTCGAAGTATGATCCAGGAAGGGAGGGGAGTGCGGTGCCCGTTTACCAAAAATGTTCTGAAAATACTCAGACGTTATTTGCCTTCTCTATTCTCATTTGCTCCCTTCTGGAGTGTTTTCCAGTGATCGCATGACGTATGGTGACGCCATCGCGATGATGACTAATGGAATGTGTGCTTGTGTTCTTGTGCCTTAAAAAGAATCTCAATTTTAATTTATAATTGAGTAAATATTGATAGTTATGAATCACAGAAAGCCTCTTTGGAGATGTAGTGTACAATACGGGGAATATAGTAGTACTTGCAGTGTTTCATGGTGACAAAGGGTTGCTAGACTTAGTGTGGTGATTATGTATCACTTAGTGTGCTTGAAACTAATATATATTGTATGCCAACTATATTTTAATAAAAATATTTTTTTAAAGTTCTTCGGGGTCCCAGTAATTTTTAAGAGTGTAGAGAGATGTCTAAGACCAAAAGTTAAATGCTGTTATAAAATTGTAAAATATTATGCAAATATTAATGAGAATGAAATCCACTCTTGTAAGTATTGACAACATAGGAACAGATACCTTTCAAAAAAGAAAATTTTGGTTGTGCAAGAAGAATAATAAAATACCTATTGTATACCATAGCACTTATAGTTAACAATACTATATTGTATACTGAAAATTTTGCTAAGAGGGTAGATCTTGTTAATTGTTCTGACAAAAAAACTTTTGGAGGTGATGGATATGCTAATAGCATTGACCAGAGTAGACTTATCTCCAAAGTCATTGTGTTGTATACATTATGTACAACTTTTTGTATGTCAAAAGAAATTAAAATAAGGGAAAGAGAAATGACCTTTCTCAAAAATGAGAATACTGCTTTTTGGAAACCAACTAAATGGACGGATATCACATGCAAGGATGTATAGCAAAATTGCAAAGACAGTAGTGGAAGATACTAAAATTAAAAACAAAAACTTTGGACTACTGAGAAAAATGTAGGAAACATTCTCCAATCACATACTCCCAAGACAATCATTTCTAGAACTTACTACATAAACAAAAATTTCACGTCAAAGGATCCAAGTGGGGAAGGCCAGTGCATGGTGTCTTGATGTACCAAGTAAGAAAACATCAAAGTGCCAGTTATCACAGTACATGTGTTAAATTACCAATGGGACAAAACAGATGAAGATTGTACAGTAATGCCCTATGTGACTAAGCAGATGCAATGAACGACACTAGATTGAAGGTCATTTTTATTTATTTATTTTTTTACTGTTTAACATTTTCTTTTTTCCGCAACACCAGAACATTACTAGGAGAAACTGGAATAATGCACGTTTAGCATCTCTGGCTGCACTTCTCTCACACCATTTTTCCCATTGAGGCTGTCACAAAGTTGCTATATAAGACAATTCAAAATTGACTGTACTGGTGAGTTCATTATTCTCATGTTTATTTTCTGTGGCTGTCTGAAAGGAGATTCTTACAGTGGGGTTCCAACCATGTAAACAGTGAGGAAACTATGATTTATGCTCTTGCCTGGTATTAACATAATGAAAGCTCATATTTTTCAAAGTCAGGTTTACTAAAGCATAATTTTTAAAAGATTTTATTTATTTACTTCAGAGAGCAGGGAAGGGAGGGAGAAAGAGAGGGAGAGAAACATCAGTTTGTGATGCCTCTCGCACACCCCTTACTGGGGACCTGGCCCACAAGCCAGGCATGTGCCCTGACTGGGAATCAAACTCGCAACCTTCTGGTTCACAGGCCGCACTCAATCCGCAGAGCTACACCAGCCAGGAACTGAAGTTTAATTTATATACAGTAAAATTCATCCTTTCCAGTGTACAATTCCATGAGTTTTGACAAATGTAAACATGCATAACCACCAAGATAACTTCTTCCCCACCACTGCTATTTAAATAAATACTTGGATACATACTTGAATGTCAGAAAGAAGAAAAAAGCAAACACTATATATTTTACTTTCCACTCTAAGTTCCAGGTAGATGAAGATTTAGATATTTCTGAAAGCAATAAAAGAAAAACCCAGAAATGTAATTACTCTCACTTTTTTTTTAAATCAGACCCAGGATATGTTCATTGATTTTACAGAGAAAGGAAGGGATCGGGGGAGAGACAGAGACAGACATTGATTCTTTGCCTCCCGTAGGCGCCCCAACCAGAGGGATCAAACCTGCAACCTTTTGGTATCCCTGGCCAGGGCTTACCCTCACTTTTAAAGGAGAATTTTATGAACCAAAGTAATACGAAAAATTAGCAATGACCAGGACAACCAGACGTTATGTCTCCTGTGAACTTAATATGAAGTACCCAACTCTTACTCAGTTTTTTTTTTTAAGGTTAAATTTGAATCACACCTTTAACTTCTAGTTCACAGGAAGTAAGGATTAAGCTAATATCAGGATGTAAGTAAGGAAGGATGGAAAGGGCAAATCTGGAAGGTGTCATGTGCTGCAAGACACTAGCCCAGGTCCTCCTTGTCATTAAAACAAGGAGATTTGGAAAGGCTGCTTTTTTTTTTTTTTAAAGAACTGTTGCAAATTTAAAGAGATTTGAGTTACATGTCACCCAGATGCAACTCAGGGTCCTGGACTTGATCCTGGTTTGGGCTTAGAGGTGTGAGAGGAATTTGGGGGGATACATGGGGAAACTTTCTGAATATAGACTGGAAATTAAATGCTAAAAGAATTATTGTTAATTTCATTATATTAGATGTGATATTTTGCTATGTAAGAAAATGATCATCTTGGGGGTGCATATGGAAATGTTAATGGTAGTGTCATGTTTTCTGTCTTTTAAAATACTTCAGAAAAAATTATGAGTTGAAGGAAATAAATGGACATGACGAGGTAAATTCCCTTACAAAACTTTTCAACTTTGTAACAATAGGAAACTCTAAAACTAAAATAACTCCAGGAGGAAGGTGGAAAAGATTTGCAATAAAAATGATTAGTCCCTAAAATAAAAAGCACTAAAAAGGCAGCTCAGTCAAGGTCCCAGTTCTCAGTAAAGTACTACTGAAAAATGTTTGGTTTCACTTATATCATACTCAGTGGAATGGAAAATAAAAGCACCATGAGATACTATCTTGCGCCTATTAGTGAATCTCTTTATTCTCGTAATACTTTCTCACATAAATTCTTTTTGTGGTGTTAGCATTGGTACATCAGCTTTATTTTGATTAATATGTGTCCAGCCTATCTTCTCATCCCTCAATTTTTAACCTTTTATTGTCATTTTTCATGAAGTGTATCTCTTGAAAATAGATGAGATGATTTTAATGCAATTTTATAGTATCTTCCTTTTCATAGGTGAGTTTAATCTGTTTTCAATTACTGTGATTCCTGATAAATTTGGATGTATTTCTACTATTTTTTTTTCTGTGCTTTTTCTTTACTTCTTTTTCTCCTTTCCTGGTTTCTGGATCGATTTGGTTTCCTTTATTCCCATGTTTTATTCTACCGGTTTGGGACTTACACATTCAATTTCTGTTATTTTAGTGATTGCTTTAAAATTTTACATGCCTATTTTGAAGTGTAAAGTTAGTGTCTTTAGCAATCTCCCAATGGTACAAGCACCATAAAATGCACCCACTCCGATCACTCCTTCAAGCTCCTACATTATCATTGCTTAGTATCTTCGTTCCTCATTGTCTTGAAATCCCCCAAATAAATTACTTTTAACCAGCATTGTTTATTTAGCTTCACCAACATATTTATCAGTATCTTTGATTACCACCATGTCTGACTTCACACCTTCCTTCAGGGTTCATTTCACTGATTCCTCTAGCAAGACCATCAAACCCTATTGCTAAAGAAGTCTGTCCCACAGGCTGATGTCAGGATTAAACAAAGTTGTTTTTATTTTTTGAAAGTGCTTTCTAAATTGCAAAACACTGTAAAAATGTAAGAGATTTATATTTTGTGCACAGAATATTTTCAGAGGGGTAATCTGGTAAAATGTAACAAAAGCTAAAAATAATCACACAAGTTCCTTAGAATAAGGAAATATTTTTAGAAATGATACAATTGTAGAATGCCAGAAACAACCCAAATGGTGAAGTAAATTGTGGTACATCAATTTCATCCAACAGCAGGTAACCTTTAAAATAACAAGCGGATACATGAAGAAGTATTAGCAAACAAAAAAAGATAAACACAAATTGCATGTATTCATTGATTACAGATCCGTAAAGCTGTCTGTGTTAGTAAAGGTTTGAAGAAGTCATCAAAAAAGCCTGATAGCTCCTAGGCCAAGGGGAAGAAGTTTTGCATTTATTTTCCTGTAATATTTATTCAATAAAAAAAGTATTTTAAACATATGCTTGAGGATCGAAAGGATGGAGGTTAGAATAAGGTCAAAAAAGGAAAGAGATACTATCACTTTACATTTAGTCACCAAAAAAATTTTGTGGCATCATGCCTAGGTGATTGATTAGAATCAGTTCATAGAAAAGTCATTTGACCTTAAATGACTACACGGTTAGTAAAAACCACAGTTATCAGTTTTTACAAACAGGTTCCCAATTTGGAAGCCACGAGTAGAGACAAAGGTTTTAGGGCAAAGGGATGGATGTTACTCACTGATACACCTGTTCCGCACTATTCGAAGTCCTTTTTCTAAATGATGTAATTACTAATAATTCTTAATTCTGAATACTGGTTGATAATTTCTATCTGTTCTCCTAAAATAATGTGGAGTTTTAAAAATATCATGGTAGTTCACATTGGCTTGGTCTCTAGCTGAGCCTTAAAGTTTTGCTCTTTTTTTTTTTAGGAGCCCTGTCAAAGTTGTTTCTATTCCTTCACACTCCTTGAGTTTCCACAGTATGCATATTAATTTGTTCAACCAATACAGCCAAGTGCCTGCTTATTCATTCAGTTATTTATTCAACCAACATCAACTGTGTGCCTACAATAGGCTGGTCTTGGAGAATGAAGAGATCAATTAAATTAAATCCTTATTCTCAAGGAGCTCACAGACTAGTGGCTAAGTCAAAAGGCCCCCAGTCTACAACATTCATAGGGTACAAAGTCTCTTAATAATCACAGTAAAACAATTACTAATTTTGTTCAATGTGCAATGCTTTTTAATAAAGCTTTAAATAATTTTACATTTGCATTAAAGTTGCAAAAATATTATAGAGAGTTCCTGTGCACCCTGCCCCGAGTTTTCTCTGTTGTTCACGTTAGTAGGACACACTTGTCCCTTCTGAGGAGCCCACAATGGGGCATTACTAGACTCCACAGTTTCTTTGCAGAGGGCGTGCTTAGTTTTACCTAGTGACCTTTTTCTGTTCCTGGGTCTTACCCAGGATATCATGTCACATTTAGTCATCCTACCTCCTTTTAGGCTCCTCTGACTGGCAACAGTTCCTCAGACTTGCTGGTTTTTGATGACCTTGACAGTTTTAAGGAGTACTGGTCAGGCATTTTGTCCTTTGCTTTGGGCATGGCAATGTTTTCCTCATGGTTCAACAGAGTGTATGGGTTTGGGGGAGAAAGACCACAGAGATAAAATGCCCCGTTTTTATCACATCATATCAAGGGTATGTGGTATTAATATGACTTAGTACTTTTGGCATTGACCTTGGTCACCTGGCTGGGGTTTGACAGATCTCTCCATGGCTGAGTTACTCCTTTGACAATCCTCTTTCCATACTGTACTCTTTTAAATGAAGTTACTGTGCACCCCTCACTTAAGGTGGGCGATGCTCCACTTTCTGGAGAGTGAAATATCTACCTAAATTACTTGGGACTCTTCTGCACAGGAGATTAAAAAACCATTAACTTTTATTGGGAGTTTTACATTAATAAAGTTCTTTCAAACACGTTATTTTATGGTCACTGCTCTGAGAGGGTTTGCAGTCAGGCTGGGAGATCAGACTCGAGAGAGGAGAGTAACGGCCAGTACGACATTGTAAGAAATACAACTGTGTACACCCATCTGCGTAGCAGTGTTATTCGTAAGAGCCAAAGTGTGGAAGAAACACAAACAGCTGTTGAGGATGTTTAGATAAACAAAATGTGGTATATTCATACAATGGAATATTCCTCTGCCTTAAAAATGAAAGAAACTCTGTCACATGCTACGACATGGATGAACCTTGAAAACATTATGCTAAGGAAATAAACCAGTCACAAATAGATAAATACTGTATGATTCCACTTACACGAGTCACCTAGAATAGTCAAATTCACAAAGACAGGGAGGAGACGCCTGGTCGCCAGGGACGGGCGAGGGGCACTAGGGAGTTCTGGTTTAAGGGGTAGGTAGAGACTTTCAGTTGTGCAAGAGGAAGAGAACTCTGAAGATGGACCACACTACACTGTGAGTGCACTTGACACCACTAACCTGTACAAATAAGACGGTGAAGATGTTCAGCTTTCTCATATGTATTTTACCACAACTTAAAATATTAACAAATATTTTGAATAGGTTTTTAAAAATTACTACTCCTCTAATAGGAATCCACAGCTGTATTGTAAACCGGAGGCTGCAAAATGGCACCATGTACGGTTTTTAAAAATATGCATTGCCAAAATTTAAAAAGTGAGAGATTCTGTGTAATAATCTGGATTTCTGGCTTCTTTGAAAAATGGATGACCTGGCCCCGTAAGGCCAAGGATGTCACAGGGCAACAATCAGCGGGAGCTGAGTAGCACCTGCCACCTGTAGGCAGGTTGTAGGCGCTGCAGCTTCCCTTGGCCCCGCCACCTGTGTCGAGCTACACCTTGCTCATCTCGCTCATTTTCGTGGTCAGTGAGTATGACTCTCCTAACAGTAGTGAGTGGCTGGCGAGTTTTCTCCTGCTCAGTGAAGGCTAGTACAGTGGTACCTCAATCCTCCACCACCCAGCTTGCCCGCACAGCCCTGTAATGGAAGTTAAAACTCAGAACTTGGTGTATTTAAGGTATTACAATCACAAGCCACTTGGCAGTTCCTCCGAAACCTTGATGGAAGCCTGCACTTCCTCAGAGTAGCCCAAAGGAGTCCAAGAAGAACCAGAGCGAACATTGTCCTAGGAAATCCTCCGGGGAAAGGAAGCTCCTGCCAGAACCCAGCTTTGGTTCTGGGGCACATTTTAAGAACACCTCCATCCACGCCTCCTGTGGTTCCTACCTGACTCCTGAAGTGAGCCAGAATCTCCCGTGCAGTCTCAAGGAAAAGGCCTTTCAGGTGTTCAAACCAGAGGTGTCTAACCAGGAATCCCAAACTTCAGCACAAACAGGACGTGGTGCAGGAGGCTGCCACCGAAGTCCTGCACCACTTTGTCCTCCCTGTGCAGAGTTCTGCTTACATGCATGCAGAAGGCATGTCTAGCTGCCAGCTGCCTCTGTCTCCCCTATGGAACTTGGGCCAGCTTTGGAAAAGGGCTCTACATCACCATCTGTGTTTGGTACCATCTGTCCCAGATGCTCGAGAGAGTCCTGCAGTCGGTCTTCCAGGCCACACACCCAGAACCGCTCTGGGATGCTCACTGAAACCTTCCATTAAAAGCAACTGGTTTATAGTGCTCCTACAGATGAAGGAAGCGTGTGGTTTGAAGGGCCCTCATTGGCTCCCTTCCAGGATTACAGGTCTGAGCCTAAGGAACACAGAAGCTGGTTCCCAAATCGTGTCTGGCCCACCCAGGGTGCGAACAGATACCCCACCCTTGTCAGACAGGAAGGAGAGGCCATTGCCAGTATGGTATGGGGCTGTGAGGGATCCTTCCTGGTCACCTTTCCAGCATCCACATCCCTCTTACTGCCACATAAGACCCCACATTTCTTAGGTATGCCATTTGGGTGGGATGAAGCCAACCTCCAGCTCCAGGGAAAGCCAACCAGTGATATCCTACAACCCTGGCCACTGTTCAAGGGCGAGCATGTGATCCCTTGTTGCAGGGAGGCTGAATTTTGGGACTTTTGATGGACCAGTCAGAACAGCACAGTTCGCTTTCTCCTGCTGCTCATGAACAGGATACACGCAGGTCTGGGAGTTAGCATCATCTAGGACCACTATAGGAGAGCTGCCCAAGGATAGAGTCATGTAACTCTTTGGTTGCACGAGCTAATAAAGTCCCTGTTTGGCTTCAACTAATTTGAGTTTGGTGTTTGGTTACTGGCAACACAAAGGGTCCTAATCAAGACCCCAGTGCACCCAACCTGACCCAGCTCTGGTTTGATGGTCTCTGCTCTAATCACCATCTTCCCACCAATATTTTCAGCAACTTTTAAAGAAAATCAGTCTAGCTCTGGCTGATGTAGCTCATTGGATTGAGTGCAGGCCTGTAAAGCAAAGGGTTGCTGGTTCGATTCCCAGTCAGGGCACACGCCTGGGTTGCAGGGCAGGTCCTTAGTAGGTGGTATGTGAGAGGCAACCGCACATTGATGTTTCTCTCCCTCTCTTTATCCCTCCCTTCCCTTCTCTCTAAAAATAAATAAATAAAATCTTAAAAAAAAAGAAAATCAGTCTAGCAACCACCATGATCAAATTTAGTAAAACTGAAAAAAAAGTTCTCAATATTTGTGTATTTTAGCATAACATTCTATGTAGTGGTTTACATCATACTTCTCTCTTTTTATGAGTATCTTTTAAGAGGAAATTCAGTCTTCTGACTTTAAAAAATGCAAATGTGGGGCAATGACATATCAACCCAGAGGTTTTCTTTTGTACTAGAAAATGTTTTTGAAGGGGGAAAAACAGGGATTTTTATTATTAAAAGATAAAAATGAATTTTCTTTAAGATAGAAGGCATTGGAAACATTTGGTTTCATAATATGCCATTATTAGACAGTCTCTATCTGATGGATGGAAATTATTCATTTCCTCAAAGAGAGAGCGAATAAATTGGTTGGGGATACCATCTAAACAACGCACTTTCTTTGCCCACGGCGAGCGCTGCACATTTCAGAGCCATGAGAATGCTTCTGCCCTTGAGTCTCCTAGCTTTTGGAGCTGCTTCTGCGTGTGCTGCTGCCGTGCTGAGTCCCATGCAAAGGCTGGTGGCTGAGACGCTGGCACTGCTCTCCACTCACCAGGCTCTGCTGATAGGTGACGAGGTAACGTTTCTTCCTGAGTGCTGTAGTCTGCCAAAGGCACCGGAGATCACTGGTGTGGCTAATGCTTAAAGATCTGTTATGAATAATGAAATTACAAGTGTGTGTAATAGACAACTGGTAACCATTTCACAGTGGTTTTGTTCGGTCATGAATGCTCGAGTGCTTTGAGGGTGACTGTATTTCCTTTCCTTTTCAGAACCTGATGATCCCTACTCCCGGACATAAAGATGTAAGTTGAAGTCCGATCGAGAGAACAAGCAAATTGCATGTTTTAGGCTGTGAAGCAGTAGTTATCATCGGGACTGTTTTTATGTCCTGTATTCTGTTTTTATGTGTGGGCTGTGAATCTTTGTACTTGTAAATATCAGGAATGACTTTACCACAAGTAGAATCCATTCGACAAGCAGCTCAGGACCTTTGGGGAGGCTGTCAGATGAGAGGTACCCCTTGGTGCCCACTCGGCTCTGACCACTGGCAGCTTTCCTCACTTTAATGCCTTCTTGAAAGTGTTAGCAGCTCAGGGCAGCATTTTTAGAATCACACTCAGTACACGTTGAAGTATACAGTGAGTGCTGTGTGTTAACATTCACTTCCACATTTGAGAAACGCCCACGATGTGCGATGGAATGGCATGCACTTGCAGCGTGTCATGGTCACACTGAAATGTAAAATGGGTGACTTCATTAGTCTAAATAGAATAAGACAACCAGGCAGAACTATCAAAATAAACTCTGATGTGAGGTCAGTCAGTAGTTGTGTTATGCTTCCTAAACATTTTATTTTTGGTTCAGTACTGAATTTTTATATCATTTGCAAAACTGCTCAGGAGGCATATAAACCATGCCTACTTTTAGAAATTCTATCACGGTGCGAGCTGGTGCCGCCTTGGAGGGGAACAAGTAAACACCTCTTGGTAGATGGGAACTCACGTAGACACGACAAAACAAAGTCCAGCTGTTTGGGACAAATTTTTCCTACCTTGATTGGATTACTTATGTTTTTTGAACCTTCCTCATTCAGCACCAGCTGTGTATTGAAGAAGTCTTCCAGGGGGTGGAGACACTGAAGAATCAGACTGCACAAGGGGATGCCGTGGAAAAACTCTTCCAAAACCTGTCTTCCATAAAAGAGTACATAGACGGCCAAAGGGTGAGTGGAAACGTTTCGTGGGAATTTCAGTGTATTTGTCTGGCTGTGCCGAGTTTTACAGGAATTGACAGGTTCCTACAATACCTCTTCTCTGCTCTTTTTCACAGAAAATTAAGTGTGAAGGGGAACGATGGAGAGTAAAAAAATTCCTGGAATACCTGCAGAGGTTTCTCGGTGTGATGAACACCGAGTGGCCAATGGAAAATGAAGACTAAACTGGCTTCTTGTAGCGAAGGGTTTCGGAGGAGGAGAAGGATGTTTTCTTACCCTGAAAATGAGGGTCAACCAAGGGTAGCGCCTTCGTGTTCAATGTAATTAAACTTCCGAGGCAAAGTATCAGTCATTTCAGGCATACTGCTACTTCACTACCTCATCTAGGCAGAAAGCATAAAAATACAATATTCAGATATATTTCAGATATAGGACTCTTGGAAGTATTTTCCTCCAGTCTGCTCCAGGCAAAATAGATGTATACTTTTATCTTATTTAATGCAACATCCTGTAAACATGTCCGTTAACTTAATATTATTTATGAAATGGTTAAGGATTTGGAAACTTACTATTTATTTCATGTAATGCTGTGTCCCAATAAAACAAAAAGAAACCACTCTGGTTCCGTTCTACCTCTGCTGGCCTTTTTCTTTCTCCCAAAGTGAGCGCTGTGTGTGTGAGGACAGGCTGAGCGTGGAGGGGGCTGTGTGTGTGCCGGCCGAGCGCTCCCGTTGGGCTGGCAGCAGAAGTCGCAGGGTTGCTGGGCATGTGGACGTGGTGCAGCAGGACTTAGCAGGGGGATGGGCAGCAAGGACACTGGCAGGCGCTGAGGCTGGTCTCCTCTCCACGATTTACCCAGAACCTAGGATGATGCAGGTTAAATTGTGGGTGATGAATAAATGAATAGATGAAGGAATGAATGCGTAGGACTGGCCAATAGAAATTAAAATGAGTTTCAAGGCTCCCCTTGTGAGGAGGACAGTAGGACAGTGGTCCTAGATGAATAGGACAGTGTATGAATCTGAAACTAGGTCTCATCTCAGCCTATGAGAAGAATCCGGCAGGCCGATCCTACTTGGTTCAGGAAAAGATCCAGAAACCCTCTTTGTGGAGCCCAGAGCCCAGTGGCCTGGGGGAGCTGTTCTGCACCTCACCTGACCCTGTGCCAGACAAAAGAGGCAGAGAGGTGCTGGCAGCTTGTTATGCCAGGGAGGCTGGGTTCTCAGGGTCCCCACCAACCCGTATTCTGGCAGGCAGAGGAAAATCGGGCAGAACGACACTCTAATGCCCGCTTATGACTCTCTGCACTATAACTGGAGGTCCTTCAGCTTGCTAAAATTTCTCAGGGATCCAGAAAATACATTCTTTACAATATATTCAAGATTTTAAAGCTGAGACCTGGAGGAAAGACTGAGTAGCAAATAGTTCACTGTGCCACTGATTTCTTTACTCCATTACCGACCATGGGCCCTGCTCTGCGTGCTGGGACATGGTGTGGGCCTGTGCGGGAAGTCTTCCTGGGTGGAGTCACTGCTCTGAGCGTCATCTGCGTGGATTGCCTGGGACGTGCTCAATTGCTCGTGTGGAGCAACCTCTCCTACTGTTTGTGGGCGCAGGCGAGGGGCCAGAGCAGTCCGCGCGGAACCCCAGGTGGGAGCATGCAAGTCCTTCTGTATAAGCAGGTGTTTCCCTTCCTGCACGAACTCAGACTACCCCCTGGCCCAGGCCCCTCACCGGTGCTTCCACCAAGCCCCGCTGGAGCTGGAGCTGAGTCAATGAAGAGGAAGACTGGGTCAGCACAGCCCACGCCGACTGCTCTAGAAGCTGACAGGAAACAGGAAACTCGACTCGTGCCAGGAGCGAATGTCAATCTAATTCAAATCAGCCAATACTCATTGAGCCCCCGCATTTGCCAGGACTATTCTAAGGCCTTGGATCTGTCAGGGAAAACGACAAACCAAATTCCCTGCCCTTGTAGACTGACATTCTCCCTCAAAAAAGGTCATCTTCCCACTTCCTTGTCAAGGTTCAATATAGTTCATGTGGGTTTAAGACAGAAATATCCTATCTGAAATCTCACTGATGAACTCTTACCAACCTGGCATGTCTCAGAGAAGCTAAAAGCAATCGGGGCCGTATGCAACAACCAGAATGGAAGTTTTCAGATGTGTCAAGGATTTTGAAGGCAGGAACTACGATTCTCCAGCTGGTTCAATCTTCCCTGTAGACGCAGAGCCATCTGGATGGTCGCTGGCCAGAGGGTGCAGGTTTCTGCCTCTCACCCAGGTATGACTGCTTTGGGGGCCATCCGGGGAGAGGGATTTGGCAGCTTCCAAGTGACAGGAACACTTCTGTGAGTCTTGCTTTTCCTCCCCAAAGCTCATCCCAGTAACAGAGCATCTGTGTTCAGTCTATCTCAGTGATGACTGTTCCTTCCAGCAAAAGGGCAGGGTTGCCAGTGTGGGCCAGTAGGCTGGTTTTTGAGGGACCTCAGCAGAGAACACCTCAACATAGTGCTTGCGAAGCCAGAGTCACTCTTTGCCCGTCATCCTTATTCCCTGAAGCCTGCCCTTGTTGCTCCTCCTTCTCCTGCCTTCTCTTCTTCCTCTGAGGTCCCCCAGGGTGGCTCCTCTGACCCTCATTTCCTCCCTGTCACCTTTCTGACCAACTCCCGGACTTCTACCCTCGTGCCTTCCCATCCACCATTCATCCTCTGAGTGTCTCTCCGATTCCCTGTCCAACCCCACTGCCTCCCGCCCAGACTCAGCCGTCACCAGCTCCCTGCTTTAGGCTCTCCCCATGTGTGTAAGTCAGGGCTGCTGATTAAAAAAAATACACTCATGTCCCCATGTCACTCCTGTCCCCATGGGCAGAAGAACCTCTGGCTCAGTGCTACCTCAGGCCCAGCCTCCTTCACAGGTCACACCTCGGCCCCTTCTAAGCCCTGCCAGAAATATTGGCATCTTTCACTTAACACTGTTTGCAGGAGCCTCGGTCCAATTATTTTAAATGGGAAGGTTTCTAGTGCATTACATCTCAATTGAAAATCCTCAACCAATTTTCCGAAACATAAAGCACAGTAAAATGCCTGCGTATAAGCGATAAGCTAATGTGTTAGGTTGTGAAATACTTTTTGGCCTTTATATATTTACTTAGCAAACCACAGTAAAATGAGGTGTAAAATGTCCAGAGCAGTGCTCTCTGATCGCCGGATCAGCAGCGGGACTGCTTCATCTCCTAACATGCTGCACATCACCCAGCCTCCCTCCAGAGCCTTTCCCACGGCCTTCTGTGAACTTCGCTGCGTCATCAATTACATTCAGACTGAACTTAAAAACTTTCTCTGTTGAGCTCCATCCCATCACTTTGTTAAAAAAAATGCATCAGGTTTGGGGGTCATGACTACAATATTTTCCTATGTAAATGCTGGTGGACAGGCTTGTGTCGGAAGACACGAATTCAGTATGCCCCGTGGAGAAGTGTTCTGTGGGGAAAATACTCGTCGCGGAGATGCGCCATAGGGAGTGCTAGGTGTCAGTCTTCCCCAAACACCGCGTGGATCTCCACGTCCGTGTGCCTCGGCGCACACTGACCCGGCACAGCCGCCTTCCCCAGACAGGGGACATGGAGCTGCCCCCCGAGACGTTTTCTTTTGCTTCCCTCCCTCGGCTCCCGCAGTCCAGCTCACGTGCGCCCCTCTTCCTCCTTTCCCTGCCTAGCCTGGCAGCATCATCAGTATTGGCTGCTCCTTTCCGAGTGCCCTGCATCAGTTTGAACGTTTCCCTATCAGAGCTCTTGTTTTTGTCTGGCGGCGTTTGCAGGTACATCTGACACATCTCTGCACACGAATCAGCCTGAGTAGTCCAGGCGGTGCTGCAGCGACCGGTCCCCTGGACCCCAGGGGTGGGACGCAACACAGTGTGTTCCTAATCACACAGAGTCGACTGTGGGTGTGGCTCAGGCAGCGCTGGTGCTGCTTTTGCAATTCCCTTGGCAGAAAACAAGAGTCACAGAAAATCACACATCCGTCCTTAAATACTTCCACTCACATCACGTTAGTTAGTGATGACACACCCACATGCCCAGAAAGAGAAGACAGTCAGGAGCCCTGAAGAGCAGCACTAATATGTAACACCACAGACCCTCGACCAGTGTCCACAGAGTCCAGGACTTCACCGAGGAAGAGGAGCAGACTGCCACTTACTGACCGCCTGCTCTGGGGTTGGGTTTTCCTAGACACCTCATGTAAGCATCTCAATTAATTCCCATCACCAGACAATGGGAGATAACATTTCTTTTTTACGATACGTAATCAAAGGCTCAGAGAGTTTAAATTACTGGCCAAGGTCACAGAGTTACTACAATGGGATTCGTACCCTGCTACGTCTCATTCCAAACCTCCTGTAATTTCTGAAGGAGACTTATTCTCTTGGCCTTAGGAGATCACTGAAGCAGGCAAAATGGCTGACCAGCACACCCAGGCCAGCTGACGGGGGGCAGGGGGGGTCCCCCACACAGTAAGGGGCACGTAAGTGTCTGCAGGAGAAGAAACGAGGGAGGGTAGGGGTGGGTGAACGCACAAGGTACTTGTCTATAGAATCCACCAGATCGTGAGGTCCGTTTCCTTCCACACTGTCCACCTGACTCAGTGAGTAAGGAGAGGAGGTGACACTTGAAACTAATATAATATTGCGTGTCAATTGTAATTGAAAATTGGAAAAAAAATTTAAAAGAAGAGGAAGTTAATCCAAGTTCATATAACTAAACCTGCAGAGACAGGAAACTCATTCATTTCCCCCATGGTCACTGTCCCCATATTTTACTCAGCTCTGTAGCCAGTGCTGTAGTGGTTACCAGGAGGCAAGAAAGCTTGCAGTCCATGAGAACAGATCCCGAGCCTTTCTGAAACTAGCCAGTGAGAGCCAACCTCGCAACTGACACCTCCAACATGAAATGCCCAGGGCCGTGGCCACTATACTGACAGCTGGTTCCCACTATATTGGACCATTCTCATGTCTTTGGACGAAATGTCAGTCCTGTGAAACCAGCAACCAAGTGGTACACCACGGGGACTTGGGCAACCTGGGCAGGTGCTTGATAGGCAATCTTCCTCCCAACAGTTTTGCCCAGAGTCACATACCAAAGCCAAAAAAGTGCCATGTGACTAGCCACCTCTGAGCAGAGAAGTCAACGCACAGAGCCTGGAAATGGTCCCACTCCCTTCCTTCCTCTCAATACACTGCAAGACTTGCTCCTAGATGAGGTTGGCCCAGCCGCTGGCAAACATGCGCCAGGAGGAAATGGCCCAGGCACCTCTGAGATCTGAGTAAACACTGAAATGGAGCCTTTGGCCTTGGCCACTCGCACTCGGGGAAGACCCCACCCCTCCCGCTGTGGCATAACCCCAAAACTTCCTGCAGGGCCTTCAAGAGCAAATTGTCCAGCCCATCCCAGTCTTGCTCCACTGACCAACTAGCCGGTGGCGGAAGGGTTGAAGTTCAGTTCGCACTGCATTCACTTGCTAACCTGCCATAACAGCCATGACAAAAAGCCGCCAACTGGGGGACTTTAACAACAGAAATGAACCTTCAAACAGTTCTGGAGGTGGAGATTCCTCGATCAAGGTGTCTGCACGGCTGGCTTCCTCTGCCGCCTGTCTCCTTGGCTTGCAGATGGCTGCTCATGGTGTCCTCACGTGGTCTGCCATCTGCGTGTGTGCGACCCTGGAATCTCTTTATATGGATCAATCTCCCCTTCTATGGATTAATCTCCCCTTTATGGATTAATCTCACCTTATCAAGGACACCAGTCAGAGGAGACTAGGGCCCGCCCTCAGGGCCACATGACAACTCACCTCTTTAAAAGTCCTATTTCCAATACAGTCACCTTCTGAGGGCTAGGGCTTCAACCTACAGATTTCGGGAGAATACAATTTCACCCGCACCAGACACTAAAAGGAAACCTTCTCCTCTGACGCCTGGGATGACACAGGGGTCTGCCTCTTGAGGGGCAGATAGGCCACATTTCTGCTTCTCCCCCTCTGTTTCAGGAACACACAGAAGGGAGGAACAGCAGGCAGGAAATGAAGCACCAGCACACGTGTGGAAAACCAACCCAGGAGATCCAGGGCTTTTCCGATGTGGTACAGCACAAACATTCACTCAGAATGGCCTCTGCAGGAGCTCAGAGGCAGGGCAGGCGGACCCCACGCCACGCGGCGTGTGCCCAGCCCTGCAGCCAGCAGCTTCACCCCTCTGCGGGCCACAGAGCACAGAGATCTCCAGCAGCCGGAGGAAGAGCTAGATGGCCGACAAAGGAGCTCCAACAAGACGGAGAGCAGAGGTCTCAACAGCAAGCCGCAGAAGACGAGTGACAGTAGAATGCTGTTTCCAACATGCTCTGGGGGAAAGCTGGTCAACCTAGAATTCTGTGAACACTAAACACTTCTTTCAAGAATAAGGATGACCTGGAAATATTTTTTTAAAGATAGACCTTTTTTTAAGAGCAGTTTTTGGTTCACAGCAAAACTGAGCAGAAAGTCCAGAGTTTTCAGATACCTCTGATCTCACACGGGCACAGACTCCCCTGCCCTCAACACCTGGGTACGTGTGTTATAGTTCGCAGACCTACCCTGACATGTCATTGTCACCCACTAATGTCATTGTCACATTAGGGTTCATTCTTGCTGTTGCACATTCTATGGGTTTTGCGACACGTGTTTACCACTATAATATCATACGGGATGGTTTCGCCGCCTTAAAAATTCCCTGTGTTCCACCCTTTTGTCCCACCTCCCCCCCAACCCCTGGAAACCACTCATATTTTCACTGCCTCTTTAGTTTTGCCTCTTCCAATGTCATATCACTGGACTCATACTGCAGGTAGTCTCTTCAGACTGGCTTCTTCATCACCTTCACCTAGTAACACACATGTAAGATTCCTCTACTGTCATGGCTTGATGGCTCGTGTCTTTTTAGCCCTGAGTAATATTCCACTGGGGATGCATCACAGTTATTCATTCACCGCCTGCTGCAGGCCATCATGGTTGTTTCCATGTTCGGCAATTATAAATGAAGGTGCGATCGACATTCTTGTGCAGATTTGTGTGTGTGGCTGTAAGTTATTAACTTATTTGTGTAAATACCAAAAAGCATGATTATTGGGTCACATGGTAAGAGCATGTCTATTTTTATAAAAAACCGTCAGAGTGTCTTCCACAGTGGCTGTCCCATTTTGCAGTCCCACCTGTGCGAAGGCGGTTCCCCCTGCTCCACACACTCGCCAGCATTTGGTGTCGTCAGTGTTTTGGGTCCGGCTGTGCTGATAGGTGTGTAGTGAGTGGTATCTTAGGGCTTTAAGTTGAAGTTCCGTAAAGAATATGATGTGGAGCGGCTTTTCATATGCTTGCTTGCATATGTGTATCTTCTTCGGGGAGGTGTCCCTATCTTGTGCCCATTTCTTAAGTCAGCTGAAAACATTTTAAGATGAGTAAAAGAGAGCTTATTACCAAAAAGCTCTTCCTAAAAGGGCTTTGCTAGATTGTACTTACGAAGGAGCTGAATCATCTCAGAAGGAATGCAAGAAGGAATTATACAGTTACTGCTTTGTACAGGATGATGTTATCTTCCTCCAGAAATGATTTACTTTTCTTCTAGAACTCAATTCGTGTAAGAACAGGTCATCTTAATTGAGTCTGAGAATCAGCTGATGGAAAACTGGGTTTGGTTTTAAAAGGCTGGTCTGTTTGAAGTTGGTTCTTCCTCTCAGAGCCGAACTCTTCAGGGGCCCCCGTGGAAAGCCCCTCCTAGCTGGGTGCCCTGAGCTCCCATTTTTATTCCTCTCTACCCATGAGACTGCCCCAGACTCTGTTTTACCCAGTCCCTCGGCCTCAGCTCTTCTCTTGGCTTCCCACACTCTCGGCCACAGCTCTCCCGTCTGTAAATGCTCCAAGGCAAAAAGCTAAGCCAACTGTCAGGCTCGCTTCTACATTTTCCTTCCAAAAACTTGGTCTCTTAGGTTTTCACTGCCATGTTAGCTCTCCAATTCTTTCGAGCAGTTTAAAAAAGACTTGATAAGCTTTCCTACTAGTTCTGAACTAGAGGTCTAGGCTCATCTATATAAGCTGTCAGGCCACAGCCCAACTTCAGCTGTCCTGGTTTTTTCAGAGGCCGGAAGGGCAAGTTGAATGGGAGTGTGAGAGGTACCAGCACTGTTGCCTGTTCAAGTATTTCGTGGTGGCAGTCATCCAGGAGTGGAGTGCTGTGTTGTGCACTGCCTGTAACTGACCTCGATCTGGACTGGCATAGCTTCAAGGCCTTCCACTTGACTCTCACTTCATAGACCCCAGAGCCCCTGTGAAAGTTCTCCGAGGTGCGGGGAGTATTTATCCTAGGTATAAGGAATGAGAAAAATAGTCACGGGGTTTAAAAAAGACTTATGCCACAGCTCAATTTATTATTCACTCTCCGTAAGTTCCATTCTGACCAGAACATCATGGAGGCATTCAAGTTTGCCGGTGCCAGTGTCAGCCCAGACCTTGTGTGCATCCGTTTTGGAAAGTCTGGGCATTTCCTTTACCAGTGTGAGGTTATTCTGACGATGACTCAATCTCTTTAGTAATGAACTACAGAAGGTTTATTGCAGGCACATGTGGCGGGATTGTAGGGACCTCCTGTTGAGTGAATGGACACTGGACTTAGGAACTGCCTTAGACATGGGAAGTTGGGGAAGGGCCTGGTTTTCCTCCATGGTGGCTGACATCAGGCCTCTGCCCACAAGCTCTTGAATCTATCTGACTACATGCCCACTGGGCAGCAGGTCAATTAATTGATTATCCACCTCTCCTGCCTCTAAGAACGCTTTAACGTCTTAACAACCACTATGGATCCCTGAGAGTCAAAGATAAGGCACCCTGAATGCTACTAGATTCTTGCTGCTCTGGGTTTTTTTCTTTTACTTTTTATTGAATTTATTGGAGTGACACTGGTTAATGAAATTATATAGGTTTCAGAGGTACAACTCTATGACACATCATCTGCATATTGTACTGTGTGCTCACCACCCCAAGTCAAGTCTCCTTCCGTCACTATTTACCCCCCCCATACCCTCTTCTCAGGTTTTGACTCTCAAATGTTCCTAACCAAGGTCTTGTGGTCCCACCCTTTCCTGATGGTGACACAGAAGAGTGTCAAAGGTGCACAACTCGCTTCCTCTGAAGCTCTGCAGAGACTGGCATGTGACGGGACTATGAGCCCTGTTTTCAGCTCAGACTGCTCTGTGGCTGCAGGAGTTAAGGAGGGGCCTCCTTTAGCATTGCCACGGAAGTCTTCCAGTGCCCAGAGCAAACCCTAACTTGCCATCAGGCTGCCCTGAGCCTCTCGTCGTCTTCGGTGAGCTCTCCAGTACTGTCAAAAGAGTCACCGCACTCTGCAGTCCATGTAATGGACGTGATTCTCACATGTCCCAGCCACTCCATCTTCCATTGTCTTCTTCTCCATCCAAAGTCACCAGAGCTAAAAGCTTAAGCAATGGAAAAGCCACCAAATGCTAGAAGTTATTGCCAACCTACTTATGCTCAGTAACAGGTTTTTGTTATTTTAGAGAGGTGAGCAATCCAACTATAAAATTTTATTCCAAGGGTATGTTACATGGGATACCAAGTGCCATAGGTCTCCTCAGGAAGCATGAGCCTGCAGCAAGGATTAAAGTACTGGCAATTTATCCGGGAGTTATGAGCCAAGGTTGGTGAGATTAAGGAAAAAAGGAAGGTGAGACAAGAAAGATGTGCAGCAAGTGACATGATACATCAAGGTGGAGTGACACATTACTGTGTCGGCCACAGCGTCACACCAAGGCACGAAGCCCCTCAGCAGGTATATTGGTTTATTGCATGGAATTTCTCCAGAAGTGTTGAAAGGAAAAAGTACGCCTTACCACAGCAAAGAAAAGGCAAGGGAGAGGGAAATGTATACGCCAGCCTCCCTTCCCCTCTCATATCCCATTGGTCAAGGTTTTCTCCAGAGGAGCGTTCCTCCCTGACTGTCCGAACTGCATCGCCTGGCCCTGCGCAGCCACGGAAGGGGCCAGGCCCCATTCCACAGGATGCAGCATTTCACCCACGACCAGAAGCAAAGGAGTGACTCGGTGTGGGTGGCAGTGGAGGAATCTGAGAAGGCACAGGAATTTGGGGCCAATGCCAGTGGAAATGACAAAAACTGATGTAAGAAGATAGAAAATCTGAAGGGTTTAGAACCATTAAAGAAATGGAATTAGTTGTTTTAAAAAATCTCCCTACAGCCCTGGCTGGAGTAGCTCAGTGGATTGAGCGCGGGCTGCGAACCAGGCATCGCGGGTTCGATTCCCAGTCAGGGCACATGCCTGGGTTGCAGGCCATGTCTCCCAGCGGCCAGACATTGATGTTTCTCTCCCTCTCTCTCTCTCTCTCTCTCTCTCTCCCTCTCTCTCTCTCCCTCCTCCCTTCCCTCTCTAAAAATAAATAAATAAAATCTTTAAAAAAAAAAAATCTCCCTTCAAAGAATATACAAAGGCCAGTTTTACAGGTGAGTCCTCCCAAACTTTCAAGTCACAGTAATGCCGAGCATAAACTCCTCCAGAAAATAGACAAAGTGGAGTATTTCCCAGCTGTTCCTGTGAAGCTAAAATATATTACAGTAAACTCAGAGGGTGACGGTACTAGAAAATTATGATCTTATATGTGATCACGAACATGGACACAAAAATTGTGAACAAAATGCTCTGAATCCCAAACCAGCATGTGTAAAAGGTTATTACATAGCAATGAAGTTCAGCTTATTTCAGGAATTCAGGATGCAGCACTAGAAAATTCATTTACTGCTTGGTCGATTTTAGAGAGAGACAAGAAGGTAGAGAGAGAGAGAGAAACTTCGACTTCGTTGCTCCCCCCGTCCACGCATTCACTGGTTGCGTCTTGTGTGGACCTGGACCAGAGATAGAACCCACAGCCTTGGTGCATTGGGATGATGCTCTCACCAACTGAGCTACCTGGTGAGGGCTGAAAATTTCTCAGTGTAATTTACCACATTAACCAATTAAAGAAAGAAATCACATATCAATGCACAAAAAGAGCATTATTGAAACTTAATATCCACTCTGGCTGGTATGGCTCAGTGGATTGAGTGCCAGCCTATGAACCAAGGGGTTGCCAGTTCAATTCCCAGTCAGGGCACATTCCCAGGTTTTGGGCCAGGTCCCCAGTAGGGGGCGTGCAAGAGGCAACCACACATTGATGTTTCTCTCCCTCCCTTCCTCTCTCTCTCTATAAATAAATAAATACATAAATAAATAAATAAAATCTTTTAAAAAATGTAATATCCACTTACTAAAACTACTTTTAGCAAAATTGAAAGAGAAGGGAACACTAATCTGATAAGCTTACAACAAATACTGTGCTCAGTGGTGTGATGTGTTAAGTATCCCTTTCAAAGCAGGGCAGCACAAGACCCCTGCAGGAATGCTGTGTGCCCTGCACAGGCCCACGGAGCACCGCGAGCATCAGAGACATCCCGGGTTTCCATCTGTGTTGTGACAACTTCCCACCGGATGGAAGTCAAGTGTCTTGAGGAAGAGGCTTCTTTTTTCCTATTTGCACAAAGGCTTGATATGGGCTAGTGGTGGCACTGGATACTGTTAACTCCACTTCTATTAAAAACTGTGACTTGAGGTCCTGGATTCACAAGAAAACACAAGCAGAACTACTTAGTATGAGGATTGTATTGCAAGAAACAAAATTCATATATTCATATAGCACATATAATTCATATATATGCAGATGATACAATATGATAAAAATAAAACCCAAAAGAGTGTAGAGCCAGTCAAATAATTAAAAGGAAACAATTTGTTTAACAAATTGCTGGATCACCTACAAAATCGATTACATGTATCATCAACAAATAGCAATGTAATTTTAAGGACATTTATAATACTTACCAAAAATGAAGTGCCAAAGAATAAATCTCAGAAAAAAATGGGAAAGAACTTAAAACTTTATTGGAAAACAGTAAAAAGGACCTTAACAAAGGCAGAAACCTTCTGCACTAAGTCCACGGACATGGACATCGATATCGTAACTTGGAAACTGATCTATAAATTCAGTGTAGCTCTGATGAACACCCCAGCGATCGGGGGGCTACTAAAACACACCTGAAGAACGAGGGTGCACGCCCGGCCGGTACCACGCTGAAGAAGACCGGAGAGCAGAAGACGTCCACTAGGTGTCAGGCTTCAGTAATCAGGTCAGCATGGTGTTGGTGTGGGGGAGAGCAGTGATTCTTGGCAAAGGATGCTGCCCCTGCCCACAGAACGTTCGGCAGGTTTTGGTTGCCACAGCTAAAGAAGAAGGAGGGGACGCTCTCGTCATCGGGGGTAGAGCCCAGGGATGCCACTGAATAATACCCAGGACAGCCCTACGACAAAGAATCATCCCATTTAAAATGGCACTAGTGCCAAGGTTGAGGATCCAGGGATGGAGATAGACTAATTAAAAAACTAATTAAAGAAAGAAAGAAAATATGACCTTGGAGTGAGCATATCCAGCTGGAAACAGCAGGCACACACGTGTCGGGTAACTTCAGGAGAGTTGATTCGAAAAAGGAACCGTTACGAAAGTGAGAACAGGGTATAGAGAAACCCCGAGGGAAAGTGCAGTCCCCTGGGGGTGATGCTGTGACTCGACAGGGAACAGCTACAAAAACCCAGAGACTCAGGGGGCTGTGCAGAGAGGGCCCACAGGCAGGAGTGGGGGCCTTTAGTCAAGGGACACGGCCAACCCGCAGCAACTTCGCAAGGACAGAGCTGAGAGGACAAACTCCCTGACTTTACTGACCTTTGATTGCGTGTCACCACTCCTCACCGCCAAACCTGGAGCGGTGACACGCAATCAAAGGTCAGTAAAGAGAGAGATGACCTCCTTGACCCAGGAGGTCGTGAACTCAGCCCAGACAGGACTGCCTCCCCTCCTGGGGCCCAGGGAAGGCTGGAGAAGGGCCGGGAGCAGATCTGAAGGTGCAGCCAGGAGCTCTCCAGCCAAAGGGAAGGATTTCATGAATAAACCACCCAAAGCACAGATCGCTGAGGCAATTTAACATTTGTCAAATTTACTACATGAAGAATGAAAAGGCACAAACTAGGACAAATATATATCGCTTTAAGTGACAAAGGAGTAGTTTCCAGAATGTGGAACAAAATCCTCTTTATCAATAGGAAAAAGATAAACAACCCACTAGAAAAGTTTTTCAAAGGGTAAATGACATGAATAAGCATTTCTCAGAACAGGAAACACAGATGGCCAATAAACACATGAAGAGATGTTCAGCCTTGTTAGTAGTCAGGGAAATGCAAAGCTGAACCACAATGAGATAACATTTCACACCCACCAGACAGGCAAAAATTTAAAAGGCAGATATCCAGGGCACATGCCTGGGTTGCAGGCCACGGCCCCCAGCAACCGCACATTGATGTTTCTCTCTCTCTCTTTCTCCCTCCCTTCCCTCTCTGAAAATAAATAAATAAAATCTTTTTTTTTTTAAAGGCAGATATCACAAGTCTTGCCCGGGCCGTGAAGTACAAGGAATTCTCCTACTCGGGTCAGTAAACGGGCACTTCTGACACGCGGTGCCCAGTGACACCAAGGGCACGTGCACTCGGTGGCCCAGAGTCTCAGCCTGGAGTGCACTGCAAAGGAGCCCTTGTGCGGGTGCATTGGAGGTCCAAGCAAGTATGCTCCTCACGGCACTGTTTTTAAAAGTAACCTTCTCACAATATGGAATGTAAGTTGAAACAGGAAAATATTAAAAAACAACATTTTTATTTTAGAATGATCTTCAATTTACAGAAAGAAATGCGAAGAACAGAAAGTCCCCATGTACTCCACACCCATTGCCCTCTAATAGTACATGTTACACTTGTACTATACATTTTCACATTAGTGAACCTCAGGTCCTTTTTCTTTTCATCCTTACCCGAGGATATTTTTATTGACTTCTAGAGAGAGAGGAAGGGGGAGAGGAAGAGAGAGAAGGTGAGAGAGAGAGAGAGAGAGAGAGAGGCATCAATCAGTTCCTTCTGTATGTGACCCACAACCGGGGCTCAAACCTGAACCCAGGTAGGCACCCTGACCAGGGATCGAACCCTCAGCCATTCAGTGCACGGGACGACACTCTGGCCACAGATTCATGCCCTTTCTTAAAAAAATTATTGTTTTAATAGCTAAAATGGAAAAAAACCCTATGTATCAGTATGAAATAGATACATAAATCCTGGCTTATTATTCATTCCCTGGGTTATACTAAGTAAGGTTGATACAGTAGCATAAATGAATGCACAGGGTCAGCATGCACCAGTCCGAGAAGATTTTGTTGAGCAATGAAAGCACGCCTTAAACATCTCCAACATGAGTCCATTTATAAAATGGTCAAAAATAGGCAAAATAAAATATAGAATTTGAGGATATTCACATATTCAATAGAACTTAAAAATAGCAAAGAAATGATTAACCACAACAATGGAGGTGGTGGCCACCTCTGGTGGGGAGGGGCGGGCACTATGAAACACACACCTCCCGGGGACAGGGTGGTGGACACATGGATTTTTATTTTGTTATGTTTTAAACTCTACACGTAGGTCATATTTTCTTTTGTGTCTGTATGTTTCATAGTAATAATTTGGAAAGCTCTGCCTTGACTGGTGTAACTCAGTGGATTGAGTGTGGGTGGCCTGTGAACCAAAGTGTTGCTGGTTCGATTCCCAGTCAGTGCACATGCCTGGGTTGCAGGCAGGTCCCTAGTAGGGGCACACGAGAGGCAGCCACACCTTGATATTTATCTCCTTCTCTTTCTCCTTCCCTTACCCTCTCTCTAAAAATGAATTATATATATATAATATGTATATATTATATGAATATATATATTATAATATATATAATATATATATGAACTTTTATCCCTTTGCTGTTTTTTCTCCCTAAGGCATATTTTCCACACAGTCCTCATACTCCAGCTTGAGGCGGAAGGTAATGCGTTAGAGCGAACAGGAACCCAGCCCTCTGGGCCCAAACCAAAGAAATGTGACCATGTCTTCTCTTATCATTCTTTCAAACCCCAGCACACATCATGGTTTTTCCTGTTTCTCAGAAGCTGAAAAAATGCTGACATAATGTAATGAGTGGAAGTGAGGCTGCTCACACAGATCCACACAGAGCCCTGGGCATCACCCCAGCTGCGGTCAGAGCAAAGGCCAAACCCAGGCCCTTCGTCAGGGAATGACTCTGAGTTTGAAGTGTCACGGAGCAGGTGACTCTCGCTGTGAAAGCAAGTGAGGCCACCGTCATCTGCCCTAAAAGATGTCTTCTGAAACAGTGAGAGGCAACTTCTCAGCCTGTCCCTCTCTGCCCAGGGACTGCTGGGCTCCGGGCACTGGACTCCAGCTGGGGCCTGGGAAAGCCTGCCACCACTGGGGCACTCCGATGCCTCCCCCTTCGGCCCTCCCTTGCATGTTCACTCAGTTGTCTGCCATTCACCCAGCAAATGCTCTCGGTGCACCTGCCGTGTGCTGGGCGCAGCTCTAAGCCCTGGCAACCCGTCAGGGAGCAGGGCACAGCCCTGTTTCGGCAGCATCATGCCCAGACAACAAACAAACAAAACTGTGATCAACTGTATGGAGTGCCATCCAGGAAAGACAGACAAAGGTAGAAGTAAAATAACCCAGTGTCAAGGTGTGAGCCTGAAAGTCAGGCAGCCTATGTTCTGTTCTGCCCCCAGCACCTATACCCCGGGCAAGGTAACTGGCCTTTCTAGGCCTCCGTTTCCCTTTTTATAAATTGGAAGTGATGACCAAACCTACTGAATAAAGTCAACTGAACATTTATCCTTTTTAAAAAATTTATTGAGCACCTCTACATGCCAGCACTAAGGATTAGCTGTGAAGATGACAGGCAAGGTCTTGACCTCAAGCTGCTTACATCATAGAGAGGGGAGAGTCACCTGGATAAGCAAAGGCCATTTCTGATAGCAGTACAGATGGGGCCTGAGGTGGCAGAGCGAGACGTGGGAGGTTGCTGCTAGGAAGCAAGGGCCTCTTGAGATGTCAGGGAATTCCTCTGAGAAGGAGGCGTGTTAGAGCTACATCATGAGAAGGAGCCAGACGTGTGAACTTCTCAGGGAGAGAGCCAGCAGAGGGGATTAGTAAGAGCGAAAGTACTGCAGGGGAATGAACTTGGGCTGGTTGATGACTAGCAGGAACACATTCACGTTAGGAAAAGCGTTCCTCACTCTGAGTTCCATTCTCTCTAAGATGGTAGGGCTCCCTGGGCCTGGGGTTCCCCCTCCCCCTGCTGCCTCCTGGCCCTGGAGCCCTCTCCTGGAACTCAGATGCACACTGGGACCCCCCAGGCTCCTGAGACCTGGGTGAGAAGACCCAAACTCCCATTTGTCCAAGTGTCGGTCCAAAGCCTTTGCCAAGGTGTCTGTAAGATCCCAAGGGCTGGTGTTCGCAGGACCACCACTGGGTCCCTGCTCCTCCTGCTCTCTGTGGAGTTGATTCATCTGGAACGTTCTACAGGAGTGCTGCTCCTGTTCTGCAGCTGACAGAATGCAGCCCTTTCCACTGAGTGCTGTTCTCATTGTGAAGCTGACCAGCCATCCAGATGGGACAGAAGCAGCCTCAAACTGACCACTCAGGTTCCTGTTCTTGGAAGTCCTGTGCACACCCCACTGTGTTGGCTTTTCCAGTTCTCTACCCCAGCTTTCACTCCCCTTGTCTCTAACCTTTTGCCATCTTGCCAGCTCCTCCTCCTTCCTCACCCAATTACAGTTCATTTCTAATATCTAGCAGTTTCTGCAGCCCTTTCGCAAACTCAGCTCCCTACCTCCCTCTACTGGCTGGTTCAGATATTTCCCCCAAGAATTCCTGCTGAAGCAGGATTCATGACAGGCTGCAAGGCTGCCATGGAAAGCCCCTGCACACACAGTGGTGCTAAGTATTCAAGGTGCTTAAGACACATTAAAAAAACAAGCGAAGGCTGTCTGCCATGGAAGCCTATGCTGAAGGAAGTCAAGCTCTGTTTACCATCCTCTGGCTGGAGTAGTTTTCTGGGGTGTTGACATGCCCCACACCGCCCTCTAGTGGCTGGCAGATGTTAATTCTAGAACCTGCTGTCCCCACTTAAGAGACAAATCACTAGCCTTCCCAGCATTATTCTCCATAACAGCCTGCAGAGTCAAATCTTTAGACCAAGTTCTGTATTCTGCACAGGAACCATTACATGTCATAGGGGAGGGGCTGTCGACTGAGGTGCCTCTCAGCAGCGGCCTGAGTCCAGTCAAGGAGAGAGGTCAGGCGGGACCCTGAGCTTGGAAAGCCAAGCATCGAGGGATCCTTGCCCTGGCCAGGGGCTCGGTGGATTGGAGTGTTGTCCCGGGAACTGAAAGTTTCAGGTTCAATTCCAGTCAGGGCACATATCTAGGTTGCTGGTCTGGGTGTGCGGGAGGCAGGGGGTCGAGGTTTCTCTCGCTCTTTCTCTCTCCCTCCCTTCCCCTCTGTAAAATCAACAAGCGTGTCCTCGGGTGAGGATAAAAAAACAGATGAGCCATCCTTGGTCTTGAGTCCTTCTCTGGACTGCTCCATGCCTCACAGCTTCTTGCTGCCCACCCTACACACTGGGTAGCAAGAACAAACCGGGAGTAAGGGAGACTGTTCAGGGGCACTGGCAGAATCGGAGTTGTGACCAAACTGCTGGTCCGATCTCCATCGACATGGTTTTGGCCTTTCAAGAACGTCACATTAGTGGAAACAGACAGTATGTACCTTTCTGAAACCAGCTTCTTCGATCCAGCGTAATGCCTCAGAAATTCATCTAAATTGTGTGTTTTCTTTTTCTTCCTTATTTATTTATTTATTTAAATAACTAATTAATTTTGCTGAATACTATTTCATTGCATGGAGGTATGAGCGTGTTTATCCATTCAGTTTCTGGGTGTGTGAGTGGCTCCCAGTAATTGACAATTATGAATAGAGCTGCTGTAAACATTCATGTACAGGCATTTGTGTGAACATTCTCTGGGGTAAAGACCCAAAAGTAGGACTGCTGGGCCATATTGTAAGTGTATGTTTAACTTTATAAAGAAATTGCTGAATTGCTTTCCAAACTGGCTGTATCATTTTGTATTTCCACCTGTAATATATGAGAATTCCAGCTGCTATCTCCTCTCCAGCACTTGGTCTTGCCAATGTTTTTTGTTTTGATTATTCTAATAGACGTGTAGTGATATCTCATGATAGTTTTAGTTTGCATTTACCTAATGCAATGATGTAAGGCTAATAATGTCCAAACATTTGCATAAATGTAATGGTGGACATATCATGGCTTCAGCCTGACATTTAATATTTTGTTTTCTGTTCATTCTCTCATTTCTCATCTTTTTATTCCCCCACCCACCCCCCATCTCCTAAGTTAATTATATATTTTATCTGTTAGTCCTTTATCCAATACAGGATTTATATAAATATTTTCAAATGTTTAATTTGACTTTCCATTTTCTTGATGATGGCATTTATTTATTTATTTATTTATTATTTATTTATTTATTTATTTATTTATTTTTCTCCATTAATCTATTATCTGAACACTGAAAAAGGATGTTAAATTAATCTGAAGTATAATCATAGTATAACCATGCCAGAAAGACTCAGCATTATGCTTTCATCCTGTAGAAAAACAAATAGAAATGTGACAAAAAAATAATGAGATACGTTTCCATTATTTTTCTTCCTTTCCTGTAAAAAAATCAACCCCTCTGCATCGGCTTCCTCCCTCAGCAGAAACATACACACACCCACTGCAAGCAAAACAAGGCCTGTCTGCATTCACTGCTTTCCTCTCTCTCTACTCAGGCTTCTGCAACGATGTCGCACGAATGGTCCATAACGCCATCCACGGCAGCCCACTGCCCAGCCAAGAAGTCCAGTCCTTTTCACTGTGCTTGACACTCTTACATATACTCCTCTTGCTTGAGTTCATCTTTGGAAGTCCACGATGCCACTCTCTGGTCCTGTCACTGTCGGCCTCCTTTTCCTACCACCCCTTACATGTCGGTGCTCCCAGGGAGCCTGACAAAGACCTCCTGCCTAGACCACACACACACACACACACACACACACACACACACACACACAGAGTCTGGGTGAGAGACAGTCACACCACAGCCGACAGCTAGCTAACCCTCTCCATCTGGAAGTCAGGAGGTGCCTCCAAGCACAATCCTCATTTCCAATCCCCCTAACACTAAACCTTCTGGCTTTCCTTGTCTTGGTGACCTCACTATCCAACTCGTGAGCCAGCCCAGAAATCTGGAAACCACGGTTACTTTCTACTTCCCCTTCTTAAGAAACACCACTAGTTTACTTACTATGTGCTGCTCCAACCCGTCTCCCCGCTTTCACTCATCCTCATCAGCTCAGGTCTGTAGTGCATAAAGGCCATCTTGGCATTGCCCTTTCCAATCCCTCACTCTCCAGGCTGCTGCTTGTGATCCAGGCTGCTTGGCCAGTAAGGCAAGTCCGTGCCCATAAAGTGAGGCTCTTCGTGATCTAAATATTTTCTGCTATTTGCCCCCCAGCACTGCCTTGCCTCCCAGAAGCGGCACGCCTTCAGACCTTCCAATAAAATTTCCCTTTGAGTGGAACGTCCTGGCCTAGCTGCTCGACAAACCCATTTCTCCTTCAAAAACCAGTCTTAAAAATGTTCACTTCAAAGGCCACTCTTCACGAAGCCTTCCCACACATCTCTGGACGGCAGCCACTACATGCATGCAAGGTCCCTACGCTCCATTTCATGAATTTACCGAACTCTCCGAAAGCTGGTGTGCTCCTTCACAGCCACAAGTTTTCATTTGTTCCCCGGGGCGGCCTCGCAGTGTTCTGCTCATTATAAGCACTAGATATTCATTTCAGGACTAAATTCACCAGAATCAGTCTCATTATTTTATAGACACATTACTTTTACTCAAAAAGATAACCATCGCAAATGCAGAAAAATAAAGCTAACACTTGAAGGTTAGTCAAGTTTCATGTTACAGACTATAGGGCTGATAAGCACTCGATACAGTTAGTTTTGGTAGCTGTGTGCCAAGCACACACATTAAAACTTGGGGCTTTGCCAACTGGCCTCTTTGATCATGTCTGTACCTTTACCAACAATAATTCTGTAGTAAGTGTGTTAAATATCATAGTTTAGTTGGTGAGTGGAATAGACGAATGAAAATAAGTGGGACACCCAAACGGTTAGCTGTGAGCAATTCTGATTTCAGAGTTTAAGTTGTATGGTGCATACCTCACTTCCCAAAAATGAGTAAATAAAAGATTAAAGGAAAATAATCTCACTTAAGGTGACTGAATGCCTTTTCATATAGACTAAAATGAAAAGAAACAAAATAGGATTTACATATCCTTAACTGGTTTTTTTTAAAAGATTTTATTTATTTATTTTTAGAGACAGGGGGAGGGAGGGAGAAACAGAGGGAGAGAAGCATCAGCGTGTGGTTGCCTCTCACCTGCCCCCTACTGGGGACCTGGCCTACAACCCAGGCATGTGCACTGACTGGGAGTCAAACCAGCAACCCTTTGGTTCACAGGCCTGCACTCAATCCACTGAGTCACACCAGCCAGGGCCCTTAACTGATTTCTAAAGTAGAAATTAAACTATTTGCTCAAGTCAAATTGATTACATGAAATTTTCAATTCGTAATAGCTATTAACTTAAAACTATATGTTTCGATTTAATTTATTCTAAACTCTCTGGCAATAAAGTACTTTTACAAATAGTACCTTTTTTTTTTTTACAAAAAGTACTTCACAAATAGTAACATCCCAAGAAACTTATCAAATGATAAAATGCTATCCAATCTATAAATGTTAAAAACTGTTAGAACATGGTGCTATGTGAACTGACCTGGGTCCATATGGAGGTGGGAAGGTGTGACCAAAGAAGTGTATGTATGGATATACATCTATCCATCCGTCCAATTTCTCAAACACTCCATCATTATCTACCTGGTACTCCTTCATATGTTTAAGACAATCTTTAATATCATTAACAAAGTCAATGAAGAGCTTCTGACCATGTATGAAAAAAATTACTGATAAGCCCTAGCTAGTGTAGCTCAATGGACTGAGTGTGGGTCTGTGAACCAAAAGGTCACTGGTTCAATTCCCAGTCAGGGCACATGCCTGGGTTGTGGTCCAGGTACCCAGTAGGGGCGTGCAAGAGGCAACCACACATTGACGTTTCTCTCCCTCACTTTCTCCTTGCCTTCCCCCTCTCTAAAAATAAATAAATAAAATCTTTTAAAAAATTATTGATGATTTGATCAAGTTCTTTCCAATGATGAAAAGTATCCAGTTTTTCTATTAAGTTACTTTTCAATTAACTGTCTAAACTCCTCTATCCTTCCAGGATTAGGCACTTTCCTATTTACGAAGTTAATGGATTCCTGTCAAGCACATTTGAATACAATAGAACAAGCTTTTCTGAAAGAATTTGAATTTTCGCTACAGCCATGTTCAGCACTAGATTTCTGAATTTGTACTTTTTCTCAGTTCTTCAGAGTGAATTTGTAACAGGGTGCAGCCAAGAGGGGATCCCCAAATAGGGATTTGTAATGAGGTCCAGAAGAGCTCGGAGATAATTGGCTCCACACCACAGGGCACACCGGCCCAGAATGCTGGCAGGTGTGGCCAATTGTGGGAGGAGGTGGAAATGGGGCTGCAGAAGGAGACTGGTGCTGGGATTTAAATGTAGGCGGCAGCCATTGGGAGTCTCTTTTTGGGACCGTATGTCTGTTTAGGACCCTGCAGATTAGGTGTCTTGGTTGGGACCATGTGGCTTGGGTGGGAGTCAGGAACCTGAGGCTTTGGAAGTGCTCCCTTTTGCCACATGGAGGGTGCCGGGAGGACTGTGTGTGTTTGTGGAGAACTTTAGTTTGTATTATTTAAAATAAATAATAAATTCTTCTCCTTTTCACTGATCTCTGGTATTAAGAGACATCTTCCCTCAGGCAGCGGGCAAAACGAACCCAGTAGGTGGGGAGGAACCCCCGGAGAAAAAGGGGGGTCTTTTATATCATTCAGCCCCAACCCCCAGTCTGTTCTGTAACAAACTGGCTTTCCTTCCCTCTCTTTGCATGGTAGGGCCTCTGTTATTCTGGTTTTGTGTTAGACAGTGGGTATAAATATTCGCTAAAAACGGTTGGCTTTTTAGCTGTGCCTGCTTTTGTAGCACCAAATCTTTTGTTGCCCTTTTCATCAAAGATACTCTTGGTGGTGTCTTCGAAATGTCCGAAAGTGGATTTAACTGAATCAGATTTTTTTCAGATTTTCTTTCACAGCTTCTTTCACCTGCTTAGTTCCTTGGCGGGAGTCTTCAAGGCATCATATGTTTCCTTAACTGAACCCAAAGTTGTTTCTTTTGATTTATTTTTAGTCCTGTGGTTTCCTCTGCTCCCTTACTCTTTCCCATCAGTTTCTCGTTTTCCATTTTGATCTTGCCTCAATATACACTCTTTCCCACAAATCAGAGTGCTGCTGTTCAAACTGAACTTCCCCCCAGCTCAGGGAGTCTTACCCATCAGATTTCTAGTTCCCCTTCTCAGGCTGCAGTGCGTGGGGAGAGGCTGGGCTGCCCGCTGACCGCCTAGAGCTGAGCGGCTGACCCTCCCCGCCGACCACCGCGGTTGTCAGTCATTCCCACTCCTCAGCAGGTTCGCTTCCGCCCTCCGCCGGCGGAGGCTCCCTTCGATTAAGGAAGCTGTGTGTTTTCTGCTTTTCTGCTTCAAATGCTGCTTACGTTTCTGATTTTCTGTAACTAATTCAGTACTCGTCCCTTTACCTTCCATGTCCTGATCAGTTCTCTTAGTTGCCACCTCTTCCGGTAGTGAAGACAAGGTTTTTCTTCCTTCTCCAGTGATATTCTTAAATCCTGATCTTCTGTGTTAAGTTTCTTTTTCTGAATGTCAAAAGACATCTTTTTCTCTGCTTCAGTAAGGCCCCAGCACTGTGCAAGGCTTTCCTTCAACGACTTACAATCTGTAACAGATTCCTGTTTCTGGTGACATTGGGAAAGCTAAGCCTTGGTATCATTCAGTTCTCCATGTATCTTCGTGACTAACTGTTGATGCTCCTAAATCTGAATTGTGCCGTAGAGACATCCAAACCCCAAGCCGATTATGATCACCAGCAAATGTAACACACTTGCTGAGGCCACTACTGAAACGGCGATCACACAGCTCCTCAGAGGGGCCAGTTTCTAGTCAGTGAGCAGTCAGCCGTTCTTCAGATTCTGAACTAGAACCGGCCTTCCTCCTCCTAGTGCAGGGCGGCCTCAAGGCAGGACGGGCTGCTGACTGGTTTCATCCCTACCTGACCTGTGGGCACTAGGCCGAGATGAAAATACAGCTCTGTCTGACAGAATGTGTAAGTTAGAGTCTTCTGGCCTCTGTGCTTCCGTAACAACTTTGGCTTCTCCTTGGTTTCCAGTTTCTGCTAACTTAGGTGGCTCAAGGGTAACAATGTCAGAATCGTCACCGACAGTTCCAAAATAGACCTTGTCTTCAGGTGACTTTTCCTCCTCTTGCTCAAGCACTGACTTCGTTTCCTCCCAAGCTGGGTAAGCAGTTTCTCCCACTGACACGGAGACGTTTCCGCTGCCCTCTCCCTGCTCTCCCTGCTTGTGGTTCTGGAGATGAATGCTCCGGGCTGAGCTCGCATTTATTTAAAATGCGGTGGAGCAGAGGTGACACTGGCTGCCCCGGGTTCAGAGTCCACCTGCTCTATACCAGACCCCTCCTGACTGAGGGCGGTCCAGCCACAAGATGAATCGCTGTCGCTGGAATTTTAAGACACTTTTCAGGTCTGAAGGGCCAGTGTCACCTCTGCTCCACCGTGCTGGCTCCATGACGTATTTTAAAAAGCAAAAGTTTTACATTTGAAATCGTGTTGTCAGTTCTTCATTTATGTAGTATGCTTTTGGAGTCATAGCTAAGAAATCTTTGTTTAATCTAAGGTCAGAAAGATAGTCTCCTATGTTTGCTTCTAAACATTTTATTGTTTAGCTCTTACATGAAGGTCTGTAAGCCAGTTCGAGTTCATTTTTGTGTGTGATGGGAAAGAGTGAAAACCCTTCCTGACGCATGTGGATATTCAAATGTCCCAGCACCATTTGCAGTTAATCAACTTCAGTGTAGTAAGCCACTTTGAGTTAATTAATTGAATCACCTTGACACCTTTATTGAAAATGAATTGACTATAAATATAAAGGTTTACTTTGGTACTCTCCATGCTGTTCCATATATTATAAATATAAATTAAATAAATAAACATATTTATGTTTGTGCCAGTACCGCACTGTTTTGGCTCCTGTACTATTATAGTAAGTTTTTGTTTTACTTTATTATTTTATATTGACTTATATTTGAAATACACATTGCATAAATTTAAGGTATACAACATATTGCTTTATACATTTATGTTGCAATACGATTTTCATAGTAGCACTAGCTAACACTTCTAGCTACTAATGTTTATAACATAGTTTTGTTCTCTATAATCACTGTATTGTGTGTTAGGTCTCTGGGACTTATCTACCAGTTGCTGCAGTTTGTAACTTAACATCTCTCCCACCCCCATGCTCCCCAACCCCTGGTAACCACCATGCGACTCTCTGCTTTTAGGATTTTGTTTATTTTAGATTCCACATATAAGAGATATCATACAGTGTGTGTCTTTTTCTGTTTGACTTATCTCCTTTAGCATAGTGCCCTTGAGGTCCACCCATGTTGTTGCAAATAGCAGAACTGTGTTTTTTCTCATAGTTAAATAGTACCCATTGTCTAAGTGTGCCTCGTCTTCCTTATCCATTCATCCACTGGCGAACACTTGGGTCGTTTCTGTGTCCCAGCTACGGTGAATACTGATGCAATGAGCATAGGGGTGCAGACACAGGCATAGCTCAGAGGTATTGTGGGTTTGGCTCCAGAGCAAAGCAGTAAGGCGAATATCTCAATAAAGCGAGTGGCACAGTCTTTTGTTTTCCCAGTGCATATGCAGCATAGTGTGGTCTATTACAGTCTATTAAGTGTATAATAGCATCATGTCTAAAGAAATGTACCTTCCTTAATTTTAAAACATTGCTAAAAATTGCTCACCATCGCCTGAGCCTTCAGCGAGTTGCAGTCATTTTGCTGCTGGGCGGTCTTGCCTCCCGGTTGATGGAAGTGCAGTGTCTGTGAGGAGCAATGGAGAGAAGCCCAATAAAACACAGCACGCCTGTATCTTTTGATATCCCGCTTTCACTTCCTTCTGGTATATATCCAAAAGTGGGATCGCTGGGTCACGTGATAGTTCTAGTCTTCATGTTTTGCAGAACCTCTATACTGTTCCCAACAGTGGCTGCACCGGTTTACAATCCCACCAACAGGGCACGGGGGTCCGCCCCCTTTCCCCCACATCCTCCCCAGAACTTGTTCTCTCTCATCTTCGTGATGATCGATGATCATCATTCTTGTCGGTCAGAGGTGATATCTCACTGTGATTTTGATTTGCATTTCCCTGCTGATTAGTTAGCCACGTGGATGTCACCTTGGAGAAACATCTATTTAGCTCTTCTACCCATTTTTTAAAATTAAAAAAAATGTTTATTGATTTTAGAAAGAGAGAAAGGAAGAGAGAGGGAGAAACATCAGTGTGAAAGAGAAACATCACTTGGTTGCTTCCCATACACGCCCTGACTGGGTATTGAACCTGCAACCTAAGTATGTGCCCTGACCAGGAATTGGACCCCACACCTTTTGGTGTTCAGGACGACATTCCAACCAACTGAACCACACCCAAAAGGGCTCTCCTGCCCATTTTTAAATTAGATTGTTTTAATTGTACGAATTATTTATAAATGGGATATCTACCCCTTATCTGACATTAGTGTGCAAAGGTTTTCTCCCATTCTGTAGGCCACCTTTTTATTTGATTGACTGTTCCTTTTACTAAGCAGAAGATCTAAGTCTGATGTAGTCTCACTTGTTGATTTTTTTCTTTTGGTGCCATATCCAAAAAAATCATTGCCCAGGACAATGTCAAAGAGCTTCTTCCCTGTGTTTTATTCTAGAGGTTCTATGTTCAAGTCTTTGATCCATTTTAAGTTAGTTTTTATGTGTGGTGTAAGATGGGTTTGAATTTATATTTTCTCCATGAAGTTATCCAGTTTTTCCAATACCAATATATATAACGGTGAGGGAAAGATAAAAACAAAACAAAACAAAACAAAACAAAACAAAACAAAACCAGCAAGACCCAAACAGGATAAACCAAAGAAATCCATGCCCAGATGTATCATAATGAAACTAATCTGTCAATTAGTTTATTAAACTAATAGACTAATGAAACTCCAATGATGTGAAAGCTAAACCTTATGGGTTGTTTTCTTTTTGAGGCTCTATTTATTAGAAACAATCTTTTTCTTGAACTTCTGATCCAGATGGTAGTGTAGGTAAACATTGTACTTGTCTCCTCCCACAACCACATCAAAATTACAACTAAACTACAGAACAACCATCATTGAGAACCACCTGAAATCTGGCTGAATGGAAGTCCTACAACCAGGGATTTAAAGAAGAAGCCACTTCAGATGGGTAGGAGGGGTGGAGACATGAAACAGGATGGTCCCAACCCTAGGAGTCAAATAAAAATCAGGAGGCATATCTCAGCTGTGGATAATCTGCCTGAGGAGCAAGGGGTCTCAGCCCCACACAAGGCCCCCAAGCCCAAGGTTCCAGTGCTGGGAAGAGAAGTTCTCATAACTTCTGGCTGTAAGAACCAGCAGGAACTGAGGCTGAGACAGAAGGCTCTGGAGTGCCCAGCAGTTCCTCTTAAAGGGTCCACACAAGGGCTTACTCTAATTAACTTCCTCTGAGCTCCAGCCCTGGGGCAGCATCTGGAAAGGCACCAGGGACATATGGGGAGGAACTAAATTGTCTGACATAAGGGCAAGAGCTGGGGGAAGGGACAGCTTTCTTCCAGACAAAAGTGCTGGCAGAGGTCATTGTTCCTTTGATGAGCCCCCTCCCCCATGAGATGGCAGGCCAGCACCACATCTGTGTCTCTACATCAACCTGGCTCTCACTATTTGTCCTGCCCTGGTGATTCCCTGAGACTTCTCCCCACCAAACTTGTAGGCCCACCCACTCTATTTCCACTGGCTTTTCCATATGAATGGCCTGTCTTGGCTCATGCTTCAGACTTTCCTAAAATTTCTCAGGGACTTTCCTAAAGTCTCTCAAACAAGCAGCATCTGGCCTCTGTGTAACCTATACCTCTTGCTAAGTAGCCCCAGGCCCAGCACTAGAGGCAGCCAGCCTTGGTTTGCACCTTGGCTCATCCAGGCCCAGCACAAGTAGCCGTCACCTGCAGATTACTCTGTAGCTCATGCCAGGTGGCTCCAGGCAGGGCACAGGCAGTGGCTGACTTTGTACCTCCCAGAAGGCCCCAGAGCCCGCGTACCTGGTGAATAGTTTTAGACCATGCTGATTACAACCCTATCACCACCACAAGTCACACACTCAGGGGACAGACACAGTGAGCACCAAAGCCCTGATGAAGCAAGTCCTGCTCTGTAGAGTCTACTCCAGCACAGCATCAACTCAACGGTAGTTGCAGCCAGTCCTCTCAGCCTATTGATGTGGGGGTTAGCCCCTCCCAGTAAGGCCAACAGCAGTCAAGGTTCAACTACAACAGGACATTGTACACAGCCCACACAGGGGCGCACCTGGAGCGCCCAGCTTGGGGGACCTGAGAGGCTGCGCCACTGAGCCCTGCAGAACACCTACTACACAAGGCCATTTTACCAAGCCTGGGAGATGTAGCAGCTCTACCTAATACACAGAAACAAACACAGGGACACTGCCAAAATGCAGAGATAAAGAAACATGTCCCAAATGAGAGAACAGGAGAAATATCCAGAAAAAGAACTAAATAAAATGGAGACAAGAAAACTACCAGATACAGAATTCAAAACAATGGTTATAAGGATGCTCAAGGAACTTAGTAAGAACTTCAATAGGATGAACATAGACATAGAAACCAGATAAAAAGAACCACTCTGAACAGAAGGATCCATGAACAGAAATGAATAACAATCTACAGGGAATCAACAGTAGAGTATATGAAGCTGAGAATCAGATCAACAATTAGGAACATAAGGAAGCAAAAAACACCCAATCAGAGCAGCAAAAAGAAAAAATAATGGATAGTGTAAGGAGCCTCTGGAACAACTTCAAGTGTACCAGCATTCACATAATGGGGCAGCCAGGAGAAAGAGAAAGCAAGAAATTGAAAACCTATTTGAAAAAATAATGACAAAACTTCCCTAACCTGATGAGGAAATAGACATACAAGTCCAAGAAGTACAGAGAGTCCCAAACAAGATGAACCCAAAGAGGCCCACACCAAGATACATCATAATTAAAATGCAAAAGGTTAAAGCCAAAGAGAGAATCTTAAAATCAGTAAGAGAAAAGCAATTAGTTACCTAAAAAGGAGCTCCTGTAAGACTCAGCTGATTTCTCAACAGAAATTTTGAAGGCCAGAAGGGAAATATTCAAAGTGATGAAAAGCAAGGACCTATGACCAAGATTATTCTACCCAACTAAGCTATCATTTAGAATTGAAGCTTCCAAGACAAGGAATAGCTAAAGGAGTTCATCACTACCAAACCAGTATTACATGAAACATTAAAGGGACTTCTTTAAAAGCAAGAAGAAGATAAAAAATAAAATGGCAATATATACATTCTATCAATAACTGAATCTAAAAAGCAAAATAAATGAGCAAGCAGTACAGAAATAGACTCATAGATACAGAGAACATTTTGATGGTTGCCAGATGGAGGGAGGTTGGGGATGGGTGAAAAGGTGAGGGGATTAAGAAGTACAAACTGGTAGTTACAGAGTAGTCATGGGGATGTAAAGTATAGCACAGGGAATATAGTCAATAATATTCTAATAACTATGTATGGTGCCAGATGGGTACGAGACTTATTGGGATGATCACTTAGTTTTATAATGCCTCTAATCACTAGGGAGTATTCCTGAAACTAACATAATATTGCATGTCAACAGTAATTGAAAAATATGATTAAAATAAATAAAACTTCAAGTTTCACAAGAAAAAATAAATACAAGAGATCAATAAATCAATAAATCTTCTGTTATTCAGATTGGATCATTTACATTGGCCTGCTTTCAAGTTTACTGACTGACTCTCTCCTCTGTCCTATTTTCTTTCTTTTTTTTTATGGACTCTCATTTGGCTTTAAATTTTTTTAAGATTTTATTTATTTTCAGAGAGAGGGGAAGAGAAAGAGAAAGAGAGGGAGAGAAACATCAATGTGTGGTTGCCTCTTGTGCACCCACCACTGGAAACCTGGCTCGAAACCCAGGCGTGTGTCCTGACTGGGAATTGAACCCGTGACCCTTTGGTTCTCAGGCCTGCACAAGATCCACTGAGCTACACTAGCCAGGGCTGTCCTGTTTTCTATTTTGCTCCTGAGCTTATCTAGTGAGTATCTAACTTTTAAATCTTGTATTTTTAAGTCCTAATGTTTTACTTCTTTATTTTTACGTCTTCTTTTTCTTTGCTGAGACTTTTCTCTATTCATTTCAAGAGTACTTGTCCTTAATTCTTGGAACTGCTTTACAGTGTCTTAAAGTCTGTTACTTAATTCCACATCTCGGTGTCAGCCTCTTCCGATAGTCTTTGCCATGCAAGTTGAGCTTTTCCTGGGTTTCCGTATGCCGAGTAATTTTGTTTTGAATTCTAGACATTTTGAATTTCATGAGACCGAGTCTTGTTTGAATACTATGGAAAATATTGAAATTTATATTTTAACAGGCAACTGACTATTGGGTTCAGGCCACAAGTTCAGATCCGCCTTCTGGGGTTTCAATGTTAATTCCCTTTTCAATGCCTTTGCAGCGCTGTTTTGATTTGTCCCACAAGGGCACCCTCCAGTGGTCAGTCTGAGAATAGGATGGCTGTGAACCCTTTAGTTCACTTCTGAGTACCTGGTACGTTGCTTAGGCTCAAATCCATGCATGCTCAGCTTGGAGGTGAACTCAGGAGTTCATAAACAACTTTATGGGGTTGGTTTTCTGAGTTCCTCCTCCACTATCTCCCTGGGGCCCCTCTTTTCAGTAAAAAAAAAACTATAGAGTTTTTGTTACTTTGCTCTGCAGCATACTTCCTGCAACTGTGCCCCCCTTTCAGGGCCAAGTGGCAAGAGGACAGAGAGAGAGAGCAAGAGCGAGTGACAGGGTTTGTCCCCATCCCTTGGGACGCCTCCAATCCAAGTTTCTCTCCCTTTGAGTTTTAGGTGCCTGCAAGCCAAGTGGACTGCAGCAGGAATGTTAGGGGGCTGGTGCATGAAAGAATGAAAACAATTTTTTAAGGAGGCATTTCTAAGGGAGGCATTTCCTCGCTCTTCGACGAGCATCAGAGCCCCTTTCCCACTGTTCCAACCAGAGCTAATGGGCTTCTCCTGGAGTTTCCCCCATCTGTGCCATCTCCCAATTTCAGTTTCAGACGGCTCTCCTCCGTCCAGCCCAGGGGGTGCTGGAGGGAAAACAGGAAACCCCTTCCCAATTCGGTGGCACTCAAAATTCTGATTTTCTTCCCCAATTCACCCGCTACTATTTACTCTGTTCAGAGTCCTTCGTGCACCCTGTCCAGATTTTATTGCTGCATGTGGTGGGACAGACAGAGTGGAATATGTTTCCTCCAAGTTACCTAGTTCCTTCCTTTCTATTGCCGAGTACAGATCATGCTACAATCCATCCATTCTCTTGCTAATGGCCGTTTTCATTGTTTCCAGTTTTTGCTTATTACGAATCAAGCTGCTACAAACATCTAAACATTCAAGTACAAGTCTTTGTATGGACACATACTTTCTTTTGTTTTGGGTAAACATCTAGGAATGGAAAAGCTAGGTTACATGGCATATATATAAAATGCATCATATATGTCATATATAACATATATATGGAAACTGCCAAAATGTTTCCAAAGCAGTTGTATCACTTTACATTCCTGCCAGCAGCCAAGGAGACGCAGTGACCCCACCCCGTTGCTCACACTGGGCGTAGTCCTTCTCATTCAGCCTTCCAAGTGGATGGGCAGAGGTATTTCACTGCAGTTTTAATGTGTGGGCCCTTAATGGTTACTGATGTTCGGCATCTTTTCATCTGCTTATTTGCCTGTATATCTGTGTATTTTCTTTGGTGAAATATCCATATGAATCTTCGGGCCATTTAAAAAATGTGTTGCTTTATTATTGAGTTGTAAGTATTTTCTCTATATATATTCCACATACAAGTCCTGCATGGGATCTACGATTTGCAAATATCTTCTGATCTATAGCCACTGCATTTTATTTACCTCTGTTTGGCTCCCCCTGCAAATTCTGCCGGGATCCATTCCCTGCTCCTCCCATTGCTACCACCACCACCCTGGTCCCCTCTTCTGGATCATCCTCCTGCTCCAGCCTCCACCACGCACGGCCTTCCTGCTTCCACATCTGCAGAAAGACTTGGTGTGTAGGTGTTGATGCGAACAAAACAAACTCCATTTCTGTGTCTTGGATTCCATTCCATTTCTTAGGTCCCAGCTTCCCTGTGCTCAGCAAGCATATTAAAATTTTCTGGTTGTCAAATACCCATGTTCCTTAAAATGTAGCCATAAATATGTTTTTAGTAACAGCTGAATACCATGACAACCAAAGTAAATATTAAACTGGTAATAGTTCTATTACAAACAATCATGTATCATAAGACTACCAAGAGTTATGGCCTCTGGGGCTCCTGCCTTCTTTGTCCCTTTGTCCTGCCAATCATTAGCACTCAAGACATACTATTTAAAAACTACTGTAACGGGTCTGCTAGCGGAGAATAATCTGTGCAGACTGCTGGGTCATCTCTTCTGCTCCAACCCAGTCTTCCTGTAAGTAACTTATCCTACAGCAAACTGATATGATCTGGGGTGTATTCTGCTTCATTTGTCAGTCTTAAAATACCTCCTCATTGTGGTCCCCATTACACCTCTGCCCCACCATCCGACACTGGGACTGGCCTACACTTCAGTCTATAAACAGCGGCCAGTGTGCACTGTCTAATGCACACGGCATCGTCTCACCTCCATGCATAACCCTTCGAAGGCTCTCCATGCCTGTGGCACAAAACCCAAGCCCCAGTCCCTGCCTGTCTCCCTGGACCCACCTTCATCATTCTCCCACCTGCCCACCACGCCGACCTTCTTTCTCAAACACACCAGCTTCCCTTCCCAAGACCTTTGCCCCAGCTATTCCCTCTGCCTGCGGCAGTCCTTGCCCAGTTCTGCACATTCCTGACTCTTCCGTCACTGAGAAAGTTAAAATGTCACCACTTCAGACAGGTATGACATCATGCTATTTTATTTCTTGGCAGAACAGTTACCATGAAAAGACACTTTCCCTGTCGTTCATTGTCTGCCTCCCCTAGAACAAGGTCCATGAAAGCAGGGACTCAGTCTGCATTTCTACATCCCTCCTGCGAAGAGCTGCCCCTAGCACCCTGAATGGGCTCAATCAATTCCTGTTGAATGTCTGTGCCTGCAGCACCTACCTCTGTGCCTAGTACCTGGCCACAGAGTAAATGTTTGCTGTTTGAATTTATCAAGTAATCCATCGCCATGGTAACACTGGTCAAAAAGCATCCCTGGGCTAGAAGAGGAAAAGTAAAGACACACATACAGGAAAATGACAAGAGCAAGTTCGCAGAGAAGCCTAGAAGAGAAGAAGAATTATTCCAGAAGTGTTTCGGCGCCTTGTGACAGAGTTGCCGTGTTGCTGGCTCTGGCGTGGGTCCCCACCCAAGGGAGAGCCTCCTGTGCTTGCGGGGCTGTGGGGAATGCACGTGATGCAATGCACAGCTGGCAGGCACAGCCCCACGGCCTCCACGAGGCCTGCTCGTCAGGAAATGACCTCTCCTACTGCTCCCTCTGCTCCTGTACATCCTGGCATCTGCAAGTTGATTTTCCCATCCCACGATCCTCAGTGCGGCGGGTCCCCCACCTCAGCAACTGGTGACAGCTTGTTGCTCCCACGGGTCCCACCCTCTCAGGCCATGTGGCACCAGGCCTGCTGGCTGAGCATGGCACCCAGGGTTCATGGACAGCTTTGACGCTCAGCACCAGGTCCTTCTCTTTATGGACCTTCCCGCAGGCCTCGCCTCTCCCTGAGAGTCCGGTAGGTGAGTGACCTGAGGAGTCTCCAAGGCACGTACACTGCCCTGGTGAGTCCAGATGGTGAGGGACACACCTGGGGCAGGGCGAGGCGCTGCGTCCCCGAGTCCTAAAGAGAATAGCGTTCCACCACGCGGCCTCGGCCTGGGAGGGAAGTTTCCCTGCTGTCAAGACCCCTGGCAGGCTCCCAGAAGCCAGGGGAGGCCCCAGCCTTCACTCTAACTAAGGGTCAGGGGTAAACAAACTCCCTGAAGCCTCTTATCTGAGGTGCGGACTCCAGCTGGCAGGGCATGGCTGGGCAGGGCTTATCGGGGAAAGCCACATCTTTTTGTGGGAGAAATTTCTGGGACGTGGCTGCCCGGGAGGTGGCCCTGTCGCGGATGTCCTGGCTGGGATGTAAGGGATTGAGGCAACACACAGGGAGACCCGTCACTCCTCTGTCCCACTCACCCAGCACTCCGAATCGGTCCTGTGTCTTGGGGCCCTGGCTTGGGGCTCCGGGAGTGAGAGGGGGGTGCATCCTGCTGAGGTGTGAATCTGAGGAACCAGGCAGCTGCTCATCGACTGCCTGATTTTGTTTTCCTGACGGGTCCCTGACTCAATTCCCGGCTTGGACTGAATAGTTGGGGCAGGTTCTGCCTGGGTATGACTCTCCCTCTTTTTTTTTTTTTTTAATCCTCACTTGAGGACATGTTTATTGATTTGAGAGACAGAGAGAGGGGGAGAGAGAGAGGGAAACATCGATGTGAGGGGGAACATTGATCAGTTGCTTCCAATAGGCACCATGACCGGGGATCGAACCCACAACTTTTTGGTGCACTGGGCACCACTCCAAGCAACTGTGCTGCCTGGCCAGGGCTGACTCTCCCGCTTTTTAGAATGCCTAGGGCACTGCCCCTTCACAGGCCTATCCCTTGGCCTTCAATCTCAGGCTGAATCCTCTGTGGGGCCCCAGGGGCTTACTCTGGGGGAAGCGAGGGGACACCTGAGCCCACCTGAGGAGACATACTCAGCCTAGGATGCAGGTCTACCTGGCTATGATGGCCTCCCTCAGTAACCACCTCAGAAAACCCAACGCTGCCTGCCTTCGCTCAGGTCCCTAATGTCTGGCACTTGTTCAAAGGCTACTGACCAGGAAACAGGTGCTCTGTTTACCAGGTCATACCTGCCTATCTACTGAACCAAAGTCCAGTCTCAATTGCTGCCCCTGCCCTTAGAGCCAGCATTGTCCCTGCACACTTCTCCCTCCCCTCGACCCCTTATACACTCCCCGTCAAGAAGGGAAGGGGTGTTTCTATTAGCCAGCAGGGGGAGCTGCTGCCACAGGGTCAGAGCTTCCTGGAGCCTGAAGCTGCCAAACTGTTGATCCCCTGAGAACACAGGTGGACCTAGGATGGCCTCTGGTCTGCAGAACAGCAGAGGGATGATGAACTGACAGGCCTCATCCAGCAGTGAGGCCCTTGTCCCAAAGGGCATGGCACAGCGGTCTTGGCATACAGTTTCAGGTTCTAGCTGCAGTCATCAGTGACCTGGGCATTCCTGAGGCAAGCTGTGACCTTCTACCTCCTGCCCCGTTTTCTTTAGCTCAGTGCCTTCGATTCCCCAGATTCATAAGCTGGGATGGAAGCCAAGGCTTGTGACCCTGCCTTGACCCTGGCTGTAGACACACAGGCCCCTGGCAGAGTCAGGGCCAGTCTCCTTGCACTGCTCCCAGAATGGGGAACCCCGAGAGGGCCTCGGAAGAGCCCTGCTCCAACCCATGCCACAACCCGGCCATCTCCAGATTCTGTCCTCTGACCCCGCTGTCAGGTAGGTCCCCTTCTCCACATCCGCTAGGGCCACAGCCCTAATCCACCCGGCCCCCTTGAGCTGCCTCTTGCCTGTCACCCTGCTTCCAGGATGCAGCAGGGTAAGGCAAACAAGTGCCTTGGGTGCAAGACTGAGGAAGGCGCTCACTCTCGAGGTCATGCAAGTACAGACCTGGCCCCTGAGAAGGTCTCTTCAGATTTTGGGGCCCATGAGACCATCTCCCCTTGGCAGCCACAGAAAGTTCTAAAGCCCAGGTCAGACTCCCAGTTATCTTCGCAGGGTCCACCCCAGAATTTACTTCAACAAACCCATGAGGACAGACCCTCATGCTCCAGAAGGGGAAGAACCATGTGTCCTGTCCGGGAGCTTCTTGTCTGCCAGGATCAAGCCCAGACCCCCGAGCACATCATTCAAATGTCTTCCTGGCATGTCCCCCATTGGCTGGTCCAGCCTCGCTCCTGGGGCACCATACGAGCAGGATCTGCCCTGCATTTTTGCCTCCGGGCTTTTCCTCGGGCTGTTCCTACATCTTGGAATGCCCTCTGCTACTGCTAGCTTATTAAACTTTGACTGCTTCATGCCCTGGCTGAATGCTTGGTTCTCAGAGTAGCCTTCTGTGAACATTGCTAAAATAAACTGCTCCCGTCCCCACACCCCAGGATTTTTGTCCCTTTGCCTCATACTCCAGGTATGACACACAGCTGTCATTCTGCAATCAGAGGGCACTACGTGCCTGTTTCCAAGGTGTGTGCTAGATGCCAGGGAGGTGGCTCTGTGCATGTGACGTTCAGAGAGCTCACACCGAGTGGTGGGGACTTTGGCTGCTCATGGCTGGCAGGGGCACAGGCCTGAGCAGCACTCCATGCACATCAGATGGCCCCAAGTCTTCAGCCTGCTGGACTGACTGTTCTACTAGAATCAGATTGATAACCGAGGCTGCAGGAAGCCCTCTCCAACATTCCTGAAGGTTCCTGAAGAAGGTTGAATGGCTTTTGATTCTTGGGGGTGACCAGTCACCAGAGGCCCCCCTTCCTCAGAGCTCCTCCCAACACACCCTTGCCCATTCTGCCTCCCAGTATGGACCCAGTCCTCTGAAATACTCCAGAGCAGCACATCACACTGGCCATCTGACATGGTGACATACTGTGGCTTGTCACCTGCCAAGCTGGAGGGCAGACAGTCATGCTTTTTCCCACACCATCCAAGCCAGTGGGCCTCTGTTGACAGTTCACCCCTGCTATCAGTCAGTCAGCAGACGCTTCCCTGTAGACATGCACGCAGACAAAGACTGAACGCTCTCACACCTGGCTGAGGTCCTACTTAAACTGAGCCCCTTTGTGGACTTACCTTCCAGGAGAGACGATGGCATCCACCTGATATTAACACAATTTCCCCCTTGTCCTGTAGCTAGCTGGTCCCTGTCACTACACTTCCAGTCTCTTTTCAGGACTGAGAGGGCTCACGCGTGTGAGCAGGGCAATAAGAAAGGGAGCAGAGGTCCTCTTGGAGGGACAGAACCAGACAGAAACAGAAATGATCACAGTGCTGCACAGGGAAGACAGGGCTCTCCCCACTCCCCCTTTGGGGTATCCATTGTTTCTGTGGAAACTGCCTTGTTGTCAAGACCCCCTCAGGGAAAATGTACACACTGTGGAGACAATCAGAATCTGTCATCCATCCATCCACCCATCATCCATCCATCCCCGTCCACACTGGTTCACAGGGTCGCTGCTGTGCTCAGCCAGAGTATCCACCAGGCCATCCTGTTCTTTTCCTAACTCTTGCCCTACTTCCCTTACATGAATGTACCTTTCACTCAGCTCTTGCTGAGTCCAAGCTACAAAGGAATATTCCTGTTGATGTTTTCTAGCCTAAGCTACATCTACTGTTTCTGAAACATGACTTCAAACACACTCTGAAGACCAGGTGCTTTCCCGAGTCAAAATTTATGGGCTTGGATCCCAGTTAGGCTCCCTGCCTCAAAGATGTTACTCGGACTTGCAGATCAGTGGGTCTAGGAGAAGGAGGGGAAATAACCTGTTTGGTCTGGGGCCTCGACCAAAATGCTGTCATAGTCACTAGGCTACTCAAGGACACTCCTTCATTGTTCTGAGCCCAATTCCAGGGCAGCCCCTGGAATTGGGGTTCCCAGGCTGAGTCACCAGGGGCTGTGCTCACAGCACAAGCTGCACTGTTACAGCATTTGGAGTTTCCCTGGCCTGCCACCTGATCCTGAGCCTGGGCCAGAGGAAGTCAATGCTTGCCTGGATAATGAATGCTTGAGGGTCTGCCTGCCTGTCCCTCCACAGGCTAGCTGGCTGCTCCCAGAGCGGGTATCACTGCTACTTGCCCCCAACCTCAGCTCTTCTGGACTAGGGAAATTCTACTTGTTTTTCTAAAAGCCACAGTCTTGGGACTATCAGGAAGGAGATCTCCCCATCACAGGCTTGGGGTCTTAAATGCAAGAATTTAGGAGACAAGGGCTTGCAGGTGACACCACCCACCTAGACCCCAGCTTTATTCTGAAGAGGTCTGGGAGGGTCCTGGACTCTGCCTCACCATCCCAAACTCCCAGCCTCTCCGGCTCAAATCCAGGCTCAACCCACAAACATCTCTGGCCTGAGCTGCAAGCCCTGGGGAGGGGAGGAAGTGGCCGACCCCCACAGGCAGCATTCCTGAGCCATGACCGCAGCCTGCTCACTGCCCAACCCACTCCATCTGGAGGGCAGCTCTCCAGGAGCCACAGAGGGCTCCCTGCAAGGGGCTGAGGCCTCCTTCCACTGAGGGTACCCAAGGTACCAGATTGGGCTGCAGGGCCAGGAGAGCTGGGGCAGGGGGAGGGCGGCGTGGGGGGGGCAGTGTCCCCTGGAGTAGGTCAGACGGCCACCAGGCACACTCTAGATGCCTCTGACTCACCGCACTTCTTTACTCATTCCATAAATCCTCACTGAGACCTTCCTGCTGGTTAGCTGGGTGCTAGGCCCTGGGAACCCAGCAGGCTGGGCTAGGCAGGCACGGCCCTGCCCTAAGGGACTGCAGGTCCTGTAGGAGAAATCCCCCAACAAATAAAATACACGAATGGGATAGTCTAGGCAGCTATAAGAGCTATGAAGACAGTAAAACTGGATGTGCCAGTCAGTGGTAAAACTGGGGACTTCAACGGTTTGAGGGGGCCGCTCCATTCCTCAGACTCCACCTGCCTCCGCCCCTGCATACACAGCCCCCTCACCTCCCTGCCCCCTACGCCCACTTCTGTGGGGGCAGCTGCATTCGGGTGGGGCTTTTCCGGGGCGGTTTTCCCCAGCTCCTGCTGGAACTTCCAGAGAGCCACTGGCCCGCGACACTGGACGCCTGCCCATCCCCTGCCCCCGGCCGCCGCGTGAACCTCAGCACTCCCGGCGCGGTTCCCGGAAACTCCTCGATTTCCCTGTCGCCCCGGCGTTTGCAAGAAACAGAAACCCAGGCTCCGCCCCTCGGCGCTGCCCGAGCAGCCCTGGGTGGCCGGCCGGGCCCTGCCCCGCTGCGCCCCCGCCCGCAGGGCCGGGCGCAGGCAGGAGCCAGCTTGAGTGTCCGGGCCCGCCGGGCGCCGATCCCCCGCCGGCAAGGCTGAGAGTCGAACCCGAGTCGCGTGGGCCGCGGCGGAGGATGAGCGCCCCATCGGGGACACCTGACGCGGCCTTCCCCTGCAGCTGCGGAGGCGGGCGCCACTTCTGTGCGCCTACTGTGTGTCCGCGGGCCCGGGAGGCACAGGGAGGGCGGGGGCAATTACGAAGGGCTCTGCACCCCGAGGTGTTACTGGCTTCTTCTTGCGGGAGTGGGGATAATGCACACAGAGAAATTGCGTAACTTGCCCGAGGTCTCACGGCCAGGAGCTGCAGCGCGGGCTGCAAACCCAGGCCCACAGCGGGAGGCTGGGCGCGGGAGAAGGAGGAAGTGGCTCGGGCGCCCGGCAGGTGAGCCGCTCGGCCTGGGCGGGGCGGCCAGCGGGGCAGGGGGAGGGGGCCGGTCACAGGCGGCCGCGGGAGTGCTGAGGTTGGCAGGCTTTCCTCTTCTCCTGCCTTCCCTCCCTTTCCAGGAAGCCAGCCAGCCCGGAGCCGGCCGCTCCGCTCACCCTAACTCACCCCCAGGCCGGGCGGAGCAGGAATGTGGAAGTTGGCCAGCAGAGCTTGGGCCCCCTCCCCTACACACACACACACACACACACACACACACACACACACACACACGGCCGGGGCAGCGCTTGGGCCCCCTCCCCTACACACACACACACACACACACACACACACACACACACACACACACGGCCGGGGCAGCGCGAGCGTGGGTCACTGGGTGGGGTGGAGAAGCGGGGAGATCCAAACCTGGACTGGGATTGCCCAGGGCGAAGTAGGTGTACAACTACCCCCATAAAGGCCAAGAAGCCTGCCAGGGGCGCTCTGACTAATGACAATGGGCGCAGGCCATTTTGCAGGACGCACTTGCGAGGGGGAGGAGGGTTCTGCTCTCATCCAGGTCCATTCCGGCCGCGGCTGCTGCTGTGGCACGGAATCCGCCCTCCTACCCCGCCTCGCGGGCCCCCCCCCCCACAGGGTGGATGGGGAGCTGAGGCCTCTTTCCTCCCAATGCAGTGTTTATGAGAAATGAAACTGCACCAGGCATCAGCGGCAGCCCACATTGACACCCATTCCCCCTCCGGGGTTCCGCAACAGCCCGGTGCGCTGCAGTGACTCCGCCAGCGCTCTCGATGATAGGGCCCCCTAGTCTTTCCCAGTCAGCTGCAACCTCCCACTCTGCATTTAGGATTTTTATAACTGCATAATGTTTATTCTGCTGTGTCATATAGCATTTTTGCCAGTGCCGTGAGGGGAGGGGGGATAAACTAGTGCCCAGCATATCCCCAGGGCCAAACCTGGAGTTGACCCAGAGCAGGAGTGTGATTTGTATTTGTTGAATGAATTAAGAAACGTCTTCCTTTCTCTTGAACTTGAACTTGCAGGCAGGGTGAAGTCGCCTGGATTCTATCGTCAAGCTTTTGGATGCTTTTAGCTGATCTTATGCCTGACTTGTGCTCTGCCTGCCTCCCAGGTTTGCTGGGAAAATAGAGATGATGGGCCTGATTGGTGTGGCTCAGTTGTCTGGGCATTGTCACGTGGGCGAGGGGTGGCTGGTTCCATTCCCAGCCAGAGGCACATGCCTGGGTTGTGAGTTCAGTCCCCAGTTGGGGGATCAGTTTGTGTACAAGGGCCAATTGATCCATGTTTCTCTCTCACATCGATGTTTCTCTCCCTCTCTTTCTTTCTCTCTTCCTCTCTTTCTAAGAATAAATAAACGAAAACTTAAAAAGAAAATAGGGGTGGTGTCTGGGAGGAACTTGGAGCATCTAAGAGAGCCCTCCTCCTGGACCTGGAAGGCTGGGACGCCTGCCTGGGCTTCATCTGCTTTGGGCACTGTAACCACTTCTCCTAGTAGCAGGCCCTGCTGGGACCCCGGGCTGCCCTACTCTCAAAAACCTAGTAAAGCCTCATCAGTTCTGCACCTCGGAACTAACCGGACCCACCTAAGGGGGAGCAGTGTGTTCTGAGGGGCTGAGGGAGGGGACAGAATTTGTTCCATCAGGGAAGAGTCTCTCACAGGACTTGTCTTGCCTCCAGCATCCTGACTGCCAGGCAGTCAGCGCCCCCGCCACCCCAGGACAGCCCAGGGCCCACTACAGAGCAGCTGTGCCATGCTGGGGGAATGACAATGCAGATGGGAGGCATCCTGGGAGCCCCCCTGGTCCAGAGCTGAGACCCAGCTAACTCCAGCTGTAGGTGTGAGGAACTCAGGTCTCTTGCAGAAGAATGCAGAGTTCCCCAGCAGGTCACCACCAGAATGTGATACATGGAGAAAAGGCAACATGAAAGTTTAGGGTGAAGGGCTTCTGAGGAGCAGAATAACTTCTAGCTGGCTGCTTTGGGGGTACTTCAGAAAACAGATATTTGCTCTGGGCACTAATACAGAGACTGAAATGGAAGTGTGGGGAGGGGCAGAGGGGGAGAACTGAAATTGGGGGGGTTGGGGGTGAGTGTTGCTAAGTCAGGGTTGAGAAGCAAAGACATGGGGGTGGGGGAATACAAGATGTGCTCACAGAATGGAAATGCAGTGAAAGAGTCATGCATTTCTGTTAATAGTACAGTGTCATTTGACTAATGTTTTACAGTGCAGCAGGCAGTTCGACAGTCTATAGAATTTCATTTCACAACAAGTAGGAGAGGGTCTAGAGTATCTCTGATTTACACTTGAGAACACTGAGGATCAGTGAGGGGTAGAAACTTGCCCAAGATCACAGGCAAATAGCAACAGCGCAAGAACCCAGGCTTTTGGATGCAAATTCTGTGTTCTCTTCCACTGCCCTCTAGTTATTGCCAAGGGTAGGGGAGCTGTGGGAGAGAAGGTTGGAATGGGATCCTCAGGACCAGAGTGGCAGCGATTCGAATGTGGGGCTGAGGAGTCAGGGAGAACTGAGAAGGCTCCAGGGTGAACCCGAATGCTAGGGGCATGGTCCAAGTTAGGGAGGTGACCCTAGTGCAGAGGCACCTGGAAGGGTGGGCCCCAGGGAGGCTGTGGCAACTTGGTCTGCTCCTGGAATGTGAAAATACAGCTTGGTATAGCAGAAGGAAGCCCCTGAAGACCAGGTGAGGCAAAGAGGAGCAGAGGATGACCAAGACTTCAGGAGAGAGGGAGCTGGAAACAGGCAAGAGAAAGCTGCTGGGCACAGTATGGGAGGGGAGGCTGGGAGTTCTGCTTGTATGAGTGTGACTTCGTGGGTAGGGTTCTGGGGAAGGGTCCAACCCTCCCCTAGGGACACAAGTCCACCAGAGCTTGAGTTTGGACATCACCCGCCCAGAGGGGTTGCCTGCAATCCCAGAGGATGAATACTTTGAGTTAGAGAGGAGAAAGGGCCAGTCCTGAATTACTAAGGAAAACCTAGGGAAGTCTTTGTGTTCTGCTGAGCATTACAGGGAATATGGGATACATCTTAGAATAGGCAAAGATCAGGAGCAGTTACAATAAAAGTTTGAGGTACTTCAACCAGGTGTAGCTTTTTTTCACCAATTTGGAGTATAGCACCCCCGATCCTGATAAGCAGATTCTCTTATAGGCTTCAGCATATAATAGAATCCCTAGAGTTAGAAGTTTAAAAAGAAAAAAAAGTCAAAGAACACTTTAGAGACATAAATAATAATTTCATTAGTAAATCCTAACATTGGGGAATTTCTCCTAAGCAAAAAATTATTGATGTGTGCAAAGATTTAACTACACCGTGTTGTTTGCATTATGAAAAAATGGAAATAACCTAAATGTCCTACAATAGGGGATTAATTGGGTAAATTCTTATTTATCCTTATGATAGAATAATACACACCCATTGCAAATGATATTGCAGAAATACATTTCATGACATGGAACGAGGCTCATTATATATACGCATGCATTTACAGGTGATTTTCTGTTTTAAAGCACGTTTCACAGTCCTCTGTTGCCTTCACGGGGTCATTTTGGTCAGTTTGTCAGACCACATGAGATGCACACTTCCTCTCTCTAATCTCATTCTGAATTTTCCAGTGGCCGTGTCAGGTTCTTAGGGAGGGGACAAGCATCCACCTGCTGTACAGAGAACAGACCTCCCAGCTCAGAAGCCAGTTGCTTCTGCTCTTTTGCTCAGGAGGTCTTGGTCTCTGCAGCGGGTTCCCATTCTCATGTGTTGCTCAAAGCACCCCAATCATTCCTGGCCCTCAGCACGGCCCATTTCGCTGAACACCCATGTGGGTTCATTCCTCGCAGTCCCTCCTGCCTCTGTGCCTCTCCCGGCTCCTGCACCCACCGCCTGAATTGCCTGAACCCATCCATTTCCTCTCTGGGAGGGAGGCGGTGGAGGGACTGAATGGTGGAATCCATGTGTCTATTTATAGCCTGCATCAGGGCAACTGGGTGCTGCCTGAGGGAGAGCTGGTGAAGGGCCTGATGCGCTGTCCCTGCCAGAGAGAGCCTTTACTTCTGAGTCAGCACCTTTAGGGAAGTGAAGGAAGGAGCCTGCTGGGGCAGAGTTCTGGGTGGAAAATGAACACTCAGCCCAGCCTCTAGCAGCACACAGGTGAGGCAAGGTCTAGTTGTAAGCGCAAAAGTTAACCAGCTGCCCTTCCCAAGGGGCCTAGGACCTGGGATCTCCAACCCTTTGGCTAGATGCGTATGGCCGTGGCCAGCCGGAAGAAATTCCCCCATGCTGCTCAGAACGTCTCTGGGCCAAGCCATGAGGACCCAGAAACGACACCAACGCTTCTACTGTGGAACTGCCACGCAAGGGCCACGTGAGGCTGTGGAGATGGCCTAAGGCAGAAGTTCTAGGAGAAACCCGAAGCTGCCCCCACCCCACCCCCAACTCAGCAGTCCCTTCTTTTCCCTTCCCTTGAGGCCAGCCGCGGGGCAGTCCCAAGGAAGTAGACTGAGAAGGGGGAGAGGCGTCTCCCCGTCACTCTTAGACCCTGGCTAGGGATTTCGCAAACTACACAGCATCTGCTGTCCAAGTGGGGCATGGTGCTCAATGGATATTATCTCTCTGTCACTGTAAACCAGCGAGGTAGGGTGATTATTTTGCAGCTGAAGACAGTGAAGTCCCGAGTCCCTTGGCGAGCGGCGCCAGCAGCGCCAGTCTGCGGTCTCCTCTTGCCAGGCGGCTCCGCAGGCAGAGCAGGCTCTCCTTTGCTTCCCCAGGGCAGGTGAGTGCCCTGCAGGTGGGTCACCCCTCGAGATGCGGGTATTGTGAGGGCTGAACACCCCCCATCCCCTTCTTGACATCCCACTAGCGGGCTTGAGGAAGCAAGCTGGTTTTCAGGAATTTAATTCCGGCGTCCACTCCGAAGAAGGCGGCAGGTGCCTGGCTGGCCCTCACCTGCGCTCCGGAGACAGACGCCTTCACTCACCCTCCTCTCCGCTCCCCCCGCCCCGGAGAGAAGGGCGAGGAGGTGGCCTCCCGGGCGAGCCGGCTGGGAGAGTGCGGACCGGGGAGTAATTGCGGGGAGGAGCGTTCGGCTCTCCAGGGCGGCCTTTCTCCGGGACGGGACCAGCCGGGGTGGGGGTGGAGTGGGAGCCGGCGGGGCGGCAGCGGAGGGGGTGGGTAGCAACAGCAGCCTGTACTTCCCCTTCGCCGCTAGCTCTACAACAGCCTGATTTCCCCGAAATGATGGGGCGGCACCGGCCAATGGGCGCGCTCGCAGCCCTCCGGGGGCGGGGCCCGGCCTGGGCTGGGGAATCCCGCTAAGTGTTTAGATCGCGGTCCGCGCCGCTGCCCCGGCAGAACGCGCCACTCCTTCGTTCAGGCTGGTCGTGCGCTGGAGCTCCGGCGAGCAGAGGCCAGCGGGAGCCGTGTCCAGACAAGACCAGCCGTACTCCGTGGCCCCGCGACCCGGGCATCCTCTGCCTCCTCCCCGTTCCCACCTGGAATTGCGCTCGCCGTGTCGGGACCCTCGGACGCAGCCCTCGAATCGAGCCCTCGATTCGTTGCAGAGGTGAGCCCGCCTTCGCCGCTGGGGGCACCGGTGGCATCGAACAAAGGCGCGCAGGGCACCAGGAAGTGGGGGCTGAAAACCCCAGGCGGGAGAGTCGCGGGCGCGCGGCGTTGCCTGGTCCCCGCGCGGGCTCGGGAGGGCGCTGGAGGAACGGCGGGCTGCAGCGCGGGGAGGGCGGGCCGCAGCGTGGACCGCCCACCCGCCGAGGTCTCAGGCGCCCCGCCGCTTTCGCAGATCTGTGTGCTGCGCTGAGCCGCCCGGGGCCTCTCGCTGGCGGGGTATGTCCGTTGCGCGCTTCCACAACCTGTGCCGGGTACTCCAGTGTACGTCCGTGCGTGGGTGCCCCGCGCCCCTCGCTCAGGCCACAGGTTCCAGGCTGTTTGTGCAGGTGGCAGGGGTTGAGTCTTGCTCCTCTGGGCGGCTGGTGGACCTGCCGGAGGAGCGGGAGGAGGCGCTACATGTGTTCTTTGGGTCATGTCGCCGAGGATCGGAGCCAGGCCGGGAGGAGAAAGGGTTAGCCTTCAGGCCTCTGCGCTGTGACTGTCAGGGAGTCGGAAAATAAGTGGGCAGGAGTGGGGGAAAGGATGTCTCCGGGGCAGGGCGACTGGTCGCCCATTAGGGAAAGTGCACAGCTAAGGCATCAACTCCAGTAGGGAAATTTCTTGGCATCAAGCAAAAGAAGCCCCTCCCTTCCCAAAGGTGGTGAATTTGGGGAGAAAAGTTCTGGTATTAAGATGCCTGTGTGTTTTGCCTCTTTTTCATCCACATACAACCTGCAGCTGTCAGTTGCATGCTTGTCCCCTTCCAGGACTGTCCAGGAGGGGGTGAGGGGAGGGGCAGAAGTGGTTTTGCCCAAGATGCTGAGAGATTTGGAGAACAGTTTCATTTCAATAAAAGCCACCTCCCCCACGGGAGGTGGGCAGGGGAGGGTAACTGGATGACCTGGGGTGGGGCAGGGTAGTGCCAGGGGCTGCTCAAACAGACTCCCAACAGGGGCCTTCTGTCTTCTCTTTACAGCCAACATGCCCATCACTCGGATGCGCATGAGACCCTGGCTAGAGATGCAGATTAATTCCAACCAAATCCCGGGGCTGATCTGGATTAATAAAGTGAGTGTAACTCTTTGAGTTTTTCTGCTCCATTTTAACCCATGTTCTTTGGGGGACCAAAGCTTCTGATGCAGCTGAAAAAGGGAAGTGATAGGGAGGAGACAGATGTGTTTCTCAGTGGGTCCTGCATGCAAGGCCCAGTCCTGAGCCCCACCTGCCTGACTTCTGCCTTCCTCTCTTCTGGAGACACAGACAGGGTAGACAGGGTACCCACCAGAAGGCACTGAGTTTCCAACAGTTGGATTCTCCTAGCACCTGAAGGGCTGGAGTTCTGGTCTCTCCTGAGGAAGAGTCCTAGAAACACACAGCGTCCCGCAGGGCTCCAGTCAGACAGATGGCACTGCTGGCAGGAGGGTGACTGGCTCCCCAGGTCACCCAAGAATCAACCTCACACCAGTTGCCCAGACCTAAGAGGTCTCTTGCTGGTGCCTAAAGGGCAATACAGACCCGGAAGACTCGGTAGTAACAGTATTCGTAACACCAGCTACTGTTATTTACATTGTGTCATTTAATCCTCAGAATAGTCCTGTGAGGTAGAGCCGAGTAATCTCTCCATTTTCAGCTAAGGAAACTGAGGCACTGAGAGGTAGATAATGGCTTTGATGCCAGGACTTGAACCTGAGCTGTCTGACTCCAAGGTTCATACTGTTAACTACCAGTAATGAGAACAGTGAGGCCTTAGTTTTTATATTTGTCACTGTGTGTTCTCACTTCGCAGAAAACAGTGAGGGACAAAGAGGTACAGTGACAGCACCAGGGTTATACAGGTAGTCAGCATCCAAGTCTGACCCAGGGCTTCCTCAGGTGTATGGCCAGAAGCCCCATGTAGGAGCTGGTAGCCCTGGGTGTCCTGAGCAGCCCTGTCTAATGGACAGAGTTCTCATTTCCACGTTGGAGCTGACAAGCCAGAGGAGCATCCCAGCGAGCGCATGTGTAACAGGCAGAGGGAGGTCTTTGCTGAGCTGGCGGTGCCGCTGCGCATCAGAACCCGTAGCCCCTTCCGAGAGATCCAGAGTGAGGCAGCAGCCTGTTTAAGCCAATCTCCGGATGGGTCAACCCAAGCCAGCTGTCCGGGTGAAAAGGGGAAGTCAGCTTTTCCCAGACCTGGGGGGCTGGGCAGACTCAGGCTAAAAGCCTGCGGTCCCTGAGCTGACATGACCTTGTGTACATGTATGTGCTGTTCAGGAGGAGATGATCTTCCAGATCCCGTGGAAGCATGCCGCCAAGCATGGCTGGGACATCAACAAGGATGCCTGTCTGTTCCGGAGCTGGGCCATTCACACAGGTGTGTGACTCTTGCCCAGGAGGAGCCGGAGAGGGGACGAGGGGAGGCGTGTCTGTGCACACAGAGGCTCTTCCCTGGGCTCCCTGGCTCCCTTGATGGCGTGTGGAATCTGGGGCTGGGCAGTGGGCAGGCCTGCCTGTGTTTCTGGGGAGAGGGGCCATGGCTTCAGGAAGTTTATGGCTGGATGCAAGTTCTCCCCGGCAAAAGCAGCTATGAGCTGGGATACTAAAAGAGACTCAGGCCTAACTTTTCTTAATGTCGACCAAGGTCCTTGGCCCAAGGCCCATTTGGTTGGTGGCCTCCCTTTATCCTTGAGGGTTGGGGCTCTTGGGCCATCTCAGAGCAGTCAGCCCACTTGTCAGTAACCGCTCTTTGATGGCGATTCTGTGCCCACTGCCACGTTCTCCCCGACCCTACCCTCTGGCTGCCGACAGCT